>JAQGBA010000135.1:0-61759 GCA_034698125.1 Prionchulus punctatus | reverse complement strand
GCAAATATAATGAACGCAAATTTTTGCATTTCTCTAATATAACTTTAAGACAATCGTCGGCTAAATTTTCGCACTGACCCAGGTCTAGCACTTCCAACGTTTCGATCCGTGGTCCGATTATTGATGTTAAAAGATTTAGCACCAATTGATCATTAAAATATCTCGTATGGTAGCGGATTTTAGTTAAGTTTGGCAATAATTGTGAAAACGAACTTATCGTTAAACTTTTATCGTCGGTATTCGAAGGGTCGAATGATAAACCCAGTTCTTTCAGCGTCGGCGGCAAGCATTGCAAAGCTTCGTATGTTTCTCGAGGTTGTCTGACTTGGAATGTTAAATCCAAAACTTCCCACTTACAAAACTCTTTGCATCTTCGCATTGTATCTAAATCTAATTGCATACTTCCAATTAGCTTTATTCTCTTCAGTCGCAGACACGTCGAAAGCAACTTGCTTAAAGATTCTTTTTCGCACTTGAAATTGTCCAATTCGATATCAGTCTTAAAATGAAACAGAAAATGCAACAAACAAACTCCAAATAAAAACAGGTTAGCTCATTTTTTAATTACAAAAGCCGTTTTTGCTATTTACCAAAGATTTATGCAAAAATTTTGAGATTTTCGATAAAAGGGCATCTTCTCGACGCAAGTTACCACAGCAAGCCTTAAAATTTAGCTGCCGAATTGTTGGATTCAGTTCTATCAATGTTTCGAAACCGTTCCATCCGGTATCCCTGATGTACAACTGCAACGTCACACATTCTAAACTGGAACTGCGAAATTCATCGAATACGTCATTTCGTTCGACTTTCATTTCGTGAATTTCTAAGAAACGAAGCATTTTCATTTGTTTCAATATTTTTGATAAACCGATGTCGATATCCAACGCTTTCTCGCCAGGTTTCAAACAACAATTGATTTTTAGTGATTCCAAATTATCGAATTGCACGCTCAACCAATCGAGGCAATCGTTGTCGATTTGCTTTAAATCTAGATCTAAACTTTTCACGTGACGATTGAAATCTTTGCTCGAGATGAATCGGTAATAATTTGATAATAAGTCGTGAGCAGCTAATTGAGCGATCAGTTGACTTCGATGAACGGCTCCCAAGCAGCCATCGCTCTGTGAAACGCATCTTGGGTCACGTGAGACAGTTTCCAAACAACGAATTTGCAAATTCTTCCAAATCATGGTACAATTTTTGGAACTACTATTCGACTCGTAATTGTTTTTCTCGACCACTTTTACCAACGTACACTTTCGATCGGTGCTGAACACTACTAAATGCAGCGGCTTCTTTCGGGAAACTTTTTCTGTTCAGTTGTTTTCGCTTTCGTGCAAGTTTATTCAGGAGCTTCTGCAAAACTCGTCTTAAAACTCTATGCACTCAACAAATAGTGCATATACAAATGATCTGAAGCCATCCGGGAAATTTATTCGGTTACAAATCTCTCACATCAGACTATAAAAGTTTTTCCTCTAAAAAAGTTAGTATTAGTTCAAAAGTCGTAATTGTCTCATTTAATAAAACTGCATACGAAAAAGACATTACAATACCTTTTAGCTCAATAGTACTCTATCATAATAATATTAATAATAATAATTACTCGACTTCAATAAATGAAGGTGTAGAAACAAAAATTATACAACATAAACACCAATTCGTATCACACTGTCTATTCTTTCGTCAAAATACACTTCATCCTTCCATCAAGGCATCGGTCAACGGGAAGCCTAATAGGGGGTTGTATTACCTGGTACCCAATTGTTAACGAAACGACGATAATTGTCTTTGACAAAATAAGCGTAAGCTGTTCGCACTTTACGAGGTGGTTGACGTTCCCAACGAAGCGGAACCAATCATTGAGCCATGATTTCGTATGCGTTATCGCGCTCGAAGAGACAACTTTGCCAAACACGACCGACCCGCGGTAAAACAAATTTCGACACTGATAAATTTTCTATAGGTGACTCACGGCAATCGTTCCTCGCATTTTACACTCCTTCGCACGAACGACGGAATATTCACCGATTACAGGCGTTATAGAAAAAAAACTAATTTCGAAAATGCCACTTAAATCAGTTTCATACAATAAAGAAAAAAATATAAAAAATAAATAATATTGTATCAGTTGACTTCGATGAACGGCTCCCAAGCAGCCATCGTTCTGTGAAACGCATTTTGGGTCACGTGAGACAGTTTCCAAACAACGAATCTGCAAATTCTTCCAAATCACAGTACAATTTTTTTGACCAAACGGCTGAAAATTTTATAACACCTACTAGCTAACAAAACACACACCATGCTAATCAAACATTTTTTCAAATTAGTTGCAGTGCAAGTATTTTTGTGTAACGCGTTCCCAGTTTCGTCATTCAGTAACGAAAGTTCGCATTGAACGGTCGTGTTTCCTAAATTGTAATAAAATTTTTGTTTTCTAACTTATTAAACGTTTTCTAACTAAATTTTCGTCGATTTGTTAATTTTCTTAAATTTAATTAAAGCTTCGCTAACCGTGCTTCGAAAAAAATGAAAAACGTGGATCAACAGCAGCAAGCAGATTCAACGAGTAGTTCAAATCAGTTCTCGAAATCGAAAAATACAAAAAGCGCAAATAAAGCTGCCGTCGTTCCCGTCGAAGTATCATACGTTCCGAAAAAAGACCTCGAAAATACTTTACCGCAACCAATAAAAAGCTCGCACGGCGTTCCCGAAACGCGTGACGTTCTTCCTTCATCGGATTCCAGCAAATCGCTACCGCTCAGCATTAAGGATTGTGGATATGGAGAGTAAGTTGGATTTTGACGCTCAAAAAGCACCTTTCCCGATTGTAAAATCCCGTTTTCGTTTCATGTTTAGATTTCGTCCTAGTTGGCTGCAAGTGTTGCACAATAGCAAATGTTTCGTGATTTGTTTGTCGCTCTGTTCCATTACGCAATCAATGATCATAAACGGCTTGTTACCAATCAGTACAACTTCGCTAGAGAGACGATTTCAACTAAAAAGCACTCAAATCGGTATTCTGTCCAGTTTCTACGATATTGCTTCGATTATTTCGATGTTTCCAGTGAGTCATTTCGGACGAAAAGGTATCGCACAATTTGGTTGCTTGTTTGAATTTCGATCTTGTTTTGAAAACGCCACTCCTTTAGGTCATAAACCCAAATGGTTAAGCGTTGGTGTTTTCATAATGGGGGTCGGTTCATTCATTTTTGCCTCACCGAGTTTCGCTTTGGGTCCGTACGAGGTAAATATGACAATGACTGGAGATACGTGCCAAGACAGTGAAATTCCACGGACCGCGAAGAATTGCGAGGAAGTTGGTTCTCAGACGATGGAAACACTGTCCGAATTGCATGCGTATTATTATTTGCTAATACTCGGTCAAGTATGCATTGGCATTGGCGCATCCCCGATTTTTACTCTGGGTATTACATTTTTGGACGAAAGCGTACCGCAACGATCGTCGGCGTTGTATTTAGCTGTCTTTTACGCATTAACTATTTTGGGTCCAGTAATCGGTTTTGTTTTGGGCGGAATGTTGTTGAGAGTCGATGGAGATATTGGAAAGAAGGAGAACCTCAAGTAAGACTGACATGACATCTATGGTTTGCCACTGAGTTGTCCGGTGACTGAAGCGTGTACAAGGTGTACAAGGAGGTGTTTGGGTACCTCAAATGTTCCATATGATCATAGACTGAAAATTCTTGGTCTCGATAGACTTGAGTTGCCCCAAATCCGTTTTGACCTTGTCACTACCTATCTCATTTTCAAAAGCATCTTAAACTCTCCGACTTTTTTGAAACTATAAAATATACGGGTATTAATAAATATAACTCTTAATCAGGAGTTTTCTCTACCCGATTCTAAATCGTCTACAGCACCGTCCTTTTTGTCGCATCGTGTAATTAATGTTTGGAATTCTCTCCCTTTGGATATACATACGTACAACTAGTAACAGTTCTTGTTTTTATAATCGCGTAAAAAATATTAATTTGAATCAATTTATTAGGGGGCGCGTGTGAAATAACCGTGTCCTTTGTGCGTCCTTGGTGTTATCTTATAACTTCAAGTTTGTTAAATAAAATCATATATAAAGACTGACATCACATCTATGGTTTGTCACTGAGTTGTCTGGCGACTGTACCAGCAGAGCGTCAACTTTTTTTGGTCGGTCCGATTGGATTCGGGGCATTTTATGGTTTCTTGATTTAGACACGAATTTTCACCCGATGATCCACATTGGTACGGGGCTTGGTGGATTGGATTTCTTCTCGCCGCCGTAATGTGTTGGACATTCAGTGCTCCTATATTTGCGTTCGCACGAAGACTTCCCGGTAAAAACAAAAAATTTTGCACATTTTTCAAAAGTTTTTAACTTTTGCCAACGTTTTCTTGATTTACTTGTTTCAGAAGCTAAAGAAAATCGTTTAAAAGACATTAATCAAAGTCAAAAAACTGACCAAACGAAACTTACAATGAAATTTAAAGATTTATCGAAAGCCACGTTTGTAAACAGCATCATGCACTTATTAGTAACCGAATGAAACGAAATTTGCTTTTTTCAGAATCTTGTCAAAAATGGACCGTTTATGTGCGTCGTAGCGTCGAAAGTTGCCGAAGCGTTTCTGTTGAGCGGAATAGTCGCATTCCTTCCGAAATGTATCGAAAATTTTTTCACTCTCGATCCAAGCGCAGCGTCGTTATATTGCGGTAATTATTTTTTGGATAACACAAAACTTTTCCTCATTCGCAATCTCGTTCTACATATAGGCGCAGTTCTCGTTTCCGGCGGTCTTGTTGGTACAATTCTGGGTGGTTATATCGTCAAACGTTGCAATCTACGCTGTAGTCAAATGATGGTAATGACGTTCGTTTGTCAATTCGTATCAATTTTCTCCTTGTTCGGACTTTTATTGTATTGCGACGATGCTCGTTTCGTAGGAATTAACGAAAAGTCATTTAACTCGTAAGTTTAATCCATTTGCTTTAAAACTGGTCGATTACTCCGCTCGCCGTTCAGTTGGACGTACAAAATGAGTCTATTTTTGTTTTCAGTTCTGAATTCATTTCTGGTAATGTAATCGACGAATGCAACCAACATTGTACGTGTTCCAACTACTTCAACCCTGTCTGTCATGAAGTTTCCAAACTCGCCTTCTATTCACCGTGCCACGCCGGATGTCGCGTCGCAGAAACTAAATTAAACAAAGCTGGTTTAAAGGTAGGTTTTGATAATGACATTTTGATAAAAATTTTTGACCTGTCTTTGCTAAGCAATGGAGCGATTGTTCTTGTGTTAATGAAACGCGATCTATCGAGTCGATTTTAAATTCTTCCTTGAGTAAAAATTTTACGTTCGCGAATGCACCTCAATTAAACGTCGTCGATCAAGGATATTGTTCCGAGCCGTGCTATCTACTGGTTGGTTTTTTGCTATGCATTGGTGCGCAAGTGTTTCTGTCCGCTATGGCGGCGATGTCATCACAGCAAATCGAGCTACGGTATAACACATGAAAATGCACGTTTCAGTCGATATTTCGACATCATAGTCGTTTTTTCAGATGTGTGCCCTTTCAACAAAGAGTTTTGGCCGTTAGTATCAGTTGGCTGATTGTTCGACTTTTCGGTCCGATATTTCATATTTTTTACCAGAACTGTTGTTTTAATTTTTGCTATTGCAGGCGGTATTCCCGGAGTGATACTTATGGGCTACGCAATAGACAGTTCGTGCGCTCTGTGGAAAACGCAATGCGACGAAAACGTTTCGTGTCTCCTTTACAGTAATTCAAGGTTGTCGTACAGTTTGCTCGGTTTTGGTGAATGAAATATAAAGAAACGTTTTTTGATACCTTACTGAATTACAATACGATTTTTTTTGCTTTAGGCGTCAGTTTAAAAATCACTATTTGCCTACTTATGGTCGTTTCTTGGTGTATTTACCGTCCAACTGCGGATGCCGACGAACTTGCTCAAAGTTACGAAGCTAAATCGAAAAATGAACCTCAAATTTCAAATAAAGAATCTAAACGGATGAAAGCTACCAATTAATATTAACGAGTCTTAAAATTGTTTTGGTTTTTCAATGTGCTGTTTGCTACAAATTTACTGTTCTATTTCATGCAAAATGCTTACAATAATTTCAAACTTGTAAACAATCCTTTCCAACAGAAAATTTTTGCAATGTGTTTAAGCCGTTTTACTTATTAAAAAATGGTCGTGTTTGGTCGGATTTCTTTGTTTATCATGACACTTGCTTTTTTTCTAAAAATTTTAATCATTTTTCAACAAACCCCATGCAGATTTTTATCTTTCGCGATAAGTATAAGCATAAAATTCATTGCCGCTGTCTGCCGATCTACTGGTCGGTCGGTTGTTCAGCGTCGCTCTCAACTTGAAAAGAAAAATGAAAAATGAAATGAAAAACTAGTGAGCAAACAAAAAAAAGAAAGAAACGCATGAAATTAAAACACTTGCAGCCAACTAGGATGATATCTAAAAGTGAGACGAAAAAGTGTTTGTATAAGCGATATACTTGCTTTTTTGAGAGTAAATGTTGCAATAATCTATTTTACCTTCCGTATCCACAACCCTGAACGCTGAGCACCTGAGATTTTCTGGAAAGTGACGAAAGGTGAACTTCGCGCGTTTCAGCGTTGTGCAAGCTTTTTACGTGTTGCGGTAAAGTATTTGCTAGTTCTTCCTTCGGAACGTAAGATATTTCGACTGGAACGACGGCGGCTTTATTTGCGCTTTTCGCATTTTTCGATTTCGTCAGTGAAAACTGATTTGAACTAACACTCGTTGAATCTGCTTGCTGCTGTTGATCCGCGTTTTTCATAGTTTACGAGGCAAGATTAGCGAAAATTAATTAAATTTTTATAAAATTTACAAATCGACGAAAATTTAGAAAGAAATACGTTTTATTAGTCGAAAAACCAAAAATTTAGTACAATTTAGGAAACACGACCGTTCGGTACGAATTAAATTTACTGTATGACGAAAATGGGAACGCATTACGCAAAACAAATACTTACACATCGCAACAATTTTGAAGCATCTTTTTGCAAATATTTAACGTATAGGGTCAAATTTTTGTTTCGGAAACTAATTGGGGGCAAATATTTTACTGAAGCATATTAGTATGTTTTTTGATGTGTTAGAAAACTTCAACCGTTTCGTGGTTGAAAATTTGTTTGTAATTTGCAGTTTCGTATTTCTAATTTACACAGAATTTTCTTTTATGAAAATTTCAACCTTATTTTGCTTTTGAAAGCAACGTTCTCTGAAACTATTCCCGACATGCTAAACTAATTTTTGAATTGATTTAACAGAAAATTAACATTTTTACTGCACGGTTCAAAAAATTAAACAAACGAAAAATATGTCAACATAAGACGAAGACGATAACAGTTATTTCACCACACGGAAAAAGACTTTTAAGTTGAAAAAACGAAACTTTAAAAGTGCGTTTTTAAGTGGCGACGTGTACGCCTTCGGTGCCTGATTGCGACGTAGACGGAGCCTTTTCGTCAACGACTTCTTTTTTGGAAGAATGATCGCCGCTCGATTTCGCTTCATCTTCTTTGTCGTCTTCTAAATCGGGAAGTTCTGAAAGATATAGCGAGAACTTTATGATTCAGGCGCAAAATTAAAAACACATAAACTACGCGAACATTTCACCTTCGTTGTCGCTGTCTTCGTCCTAAAACAAAAATACATTATATATTTCCATATCAAAGACGCCCCACTGAGGGAAGTCAAGAAAGCTTTTAAGAGATTAGGTTAATAAACATGCCTTTCACTTAAAATTGTGAAATCAATTTTATCCACCGTTAATTAATAAATGTGCCAAATAATACTTACAAAATCATCCAAACCAGGTTTTTCGTCACCACCAAGGCCGCCCATACCACCCATTTTACCCATCATCTAGAGAAACAAGAAAAACATTGAAAAACCAAATAACCATGTGAAGCACAAAGGGATCTCGACTTACGTCGTTTAAATCCCAATTATTTGCATTTTCGACGTCCTCTTCATCGTCTTCGTCCTTCCACTTGTTGAAATCAATTTTGAGCCAGTGAACTTTTTTGTCCGATTTCAACAATCGCGGCCAGAACGGACCTGCTTCTTTTTTGGGAATCATAAACTCTAAACTTCGATCGTTGATAACACGACGAACTTTCTTAAACGGGACCGAAAACAGTTTAACAACAGAAAACAAAAAAAAATCGCGAAATCGCTTACATCTTCGTTGATTTCTTTAAAGAATTCGAGAACGCATTCGAACGGCTGTTTACCGGTACCGCCAACGCCTCTTAAAAGAACAAACACGGTGGAAATCGTCCAAATATGGAAACGGAAACGTATGACAGGAAAATGGAAAATGTCTCTTTACTTAACGACCAATTTTTCGTTTGTTATTTCGATATTTGGATTTTTGCAATCTTCCGCCCGAATCGTAACGAATAGTTGATCCTTTCGCTGAGCCCATTCGACCGGCGGTTGATAGGTAAGGCTTAAAATGAAAACAATGAAAAAATCGCACTCGACGGTTAAAGTAAAAGCAAAATCAAAAATCTGATTAATAATTTTACAAAATCTCTTCAAGAAAATTGCTGCAATTACTTAGTTTGTCCAGGCATATTTGTTCCTTTCGATTTCAAGCGCGATTCGACTTAAAGCAAGCACAAATAAACGTTCGAAAGCCGCCAAAACTTACGTAACTTAACCGTTTTATTCCAGAAATCACGAAATTTCTCGATTTTTCGTGCAAAATTTCGCGATGACTTTGCCGAATTGCTATAGGCGTAAATAAACTGCCGCGTCAAGTCAACAAATTACTGTAGTAAACTTGTGAAAACAGAAATGCCCCGGATTCTTTCAAGGATGACAGATTTTATGCTTACGTTTTCATTTCGTTCCGTCTAATCACGATTTATTAAATTAAATCATTTTACTGCAATTCAAGGAAATTTAACGCATTTTTTATGCCAAGTATATTCGTTTTAAGGCTTCGTGTTGCTGAAACCACCTGGTTTTTTTTGAAAAAACATTCCAATGTTTACGCTTTTATCACGCAATAGGTGTACTTTTTTAATCGGATTAAACGCAATCGGGTTCAGCCGTGTGACTCATTCGGGCGCTTTTACTGATAAAAACCGTGTTAAATAACATAACGTTAAAATTACTCATTGAAGCTTGTTTTTAGTCACCTTTTTAGTTATATCTGCCGTCGAAAGGTGGTGTACTTTCGTCGTTCTTGTCTCGTCGTCGTTTCGTTTTGTCACCTTGCATGTTGAGGCATTAGACAGTGCTCGTATGTGTTTGTTTTCTGTTTTTACTCAGTTCGCGAGCTTTCTAAACCGGATTCGAATAAGCGAGCGCACTTATAAACCTAAAAATTATGTATCATGTGGCTTGTTTGGAAAATTCAGTGTATTTATTTGCAACATTCCCCCCTCCTAGAAATAATGCTATTTCGTGTTCTTTTTTTGATTCAAGATAGATCGCGAAATGTTGCTTATTTTTCAATTTTTTTCCCTCATAATGATCGACGATTTGTTTGTTTCGACTATGTTTTATGTTTCGTAAGTCGACCGTGTTGAATTCGTATCCATTGGGAACGAATATTGAGCAATTAGTAAAACAATGTCTTGTTGTTATTGGATATAGGCTTAACATACCGTATTTTTTTTTATTATAAATGCCTCGGCGTCTGTTGGTTTCAATTGTCCTTTTAATGCGCGGTTAATTAGAGGGCACCGCTTGTTTTTGCATCTTTCTTTAACTGGAGTATAATTTAATTTCCAGTCTTGAACAAATTGCTTGCTATGAAGGAAAAACCTGTAAAATGAAAAAACAAATTAAACTTTAATGATTCTGATTTTTTACCTTTCAAAATTAGTTTTAATCATATTTCTGGGTGTAATACCAAATGTTAGCTAATTCTATGAATAGCGCTGTCAAGCACCGTCTGTCAGAACAAAATTGTATGTCACGTCGAAAGAATTTTGTTTTTTTCTTCCGAAACGAAGTACAACAATATAAGTTAAAATATCCTGTTTGATTTATCGTCTGGTTTTCTTGTTATTGGCCTTAAAACTGGAATCATAATAATTAACGTTTGAAAAATCTTTACGGGCGGATTTATGGTTGTTTCCTTGTTTTATAAATTGACGCGTTTTTGTGTATCGTAAAAATGACAAGATTTTGAGTTGAAATGTGCTTTTAATGTCCTTTTTCGATGAATTTTTTGGTTTTTAAGAGTGCATTCCAATTGAGTGCCTTCGTCGGACTGAAAAACTGACGGTTTACCTCGAATTTCACCAAAAAAATGAAGTTCCTTACATCGTTGTACGACGATTTTTGGAATGATACTCATTGGTTTCCACCCGGCAACAATTGGACGGACATTAGCGGACCGGAATATCCGAATTTCTACGATTTAAAACTACCAATTTTTTACGCATTCGTCGTATTAGCCGTTCGTACGGCGTTCGAATGGTGCGTTTTCTGTTTTGACAGTTTACTACAATTTTTGATACCTTTTAACGACTTTTTTTTAATCGTTTTGTAGGTCGATCGCTCGTCCGCTCGGTCGTGCGTTCGGTATAAAAGATACGAGAAGCGAATTACCAAATTTTATCAAAATTATTTTTTATTATTTTCGTCAATTACGAAACATTTTTACGACCGACGACGATGATTGCAAACACCAGGATTCGAACGGTTGCGTCATGAACGGCGACGCGTCGCCGCACAAATACCGATCCCGATCGGGTTCGAAACGAATTCATTTAGTTCCTCATAAATCCACGCTCGACAAATTTTCTGAATGTTGGTGAGTTTCATATGGTCAGTTTTTTTAATCAAAACATTCTTAAACGAATTTCGTTTGATTATTATTCTTGGATTGAGAAATAATTCACGTTTCTTAAAATACAAAGTTGATTTCAGTTGGCGATTCACATACTACGTTGGAATCTTCATTTACGGACTGGTTATCCTATGGAATGTATGTTTTCTATGACATTTTTATTTTCTCCTTGTTAAGAACGAAACGAGCTAAATTTTTGTTTAGAAACCATGGTTTCGTGATACCACTAATTGTTGGTATGGGTACCCTTTTCAAGTTCGTAATTTTGAGTAATGTTTACTGAATCAAATTTTAACACGTTTCGTTTTCTTTTGCAGCCGATTACATCGGAAATTTGGTTGTATTATATGATTGAATTGAGTTTTTATTGGTCGTTAATATTTTCTCAATTCGTTGATGTCCAAAGAAAAGTAATACGATTTTACGTACAGTTCTCATAAGCGACAAAATATTTGTCATTTTTAGGACTTTTGGGTCAATTTCATTCATCACATTGCGACAGTTTTGCTGATGTCGTTCTCTTGGGCGGATAATTTCGTTCGAGTTGGAACTTTAGTGCTTCTTATTCACGATGCAGTAGATTTTTGGCTAGAGGTGAGAAAAACGGTCAAGATTCTATTTGAATTGATTGAAACCTAAAATTCGGCAGAAACTTTGCGGAAACATTATTTTCCATCGAAAATTTACTTTTCAGGCAGCTAAAATGTCACGTTATTGCAAGAAGAACAATTTGTGCAACATTCTGTTCGTCGTTTTTACCGCAACATGGTTTTTAACTCGTTGTTTAATTTATCCTTTTTGGTAAAAAAAAATCTTTATCAAAATATCACGATTTGATTCGAGGCGAGCGTTTTTTTTTTGTTTACAGGATAATTTATTCAACTTTGGTTGAAGCTCCGGCCTTAATTTTATTTTACCGCGCCTATTACGTTTTCAATTTCCTTTTATTATTGTTGCTGATTTTACACATTTTCTGGTCGATTATGATATTGAAAATTGCTCTAACGGCGCTTCGAAGCGGCGAGTTACGTTCAATTGTTTAGCGTAAAGAGTATCAGAAATGCTTTCATATTTGTAACTCGTCTTGCAGGCAGATGATAGTCGAAGCGACAGCGAAGACGATGACGATGCCGATATCCGTTCGGTCAGCAATGGCAAAGTCAAATCAAACTAGTCGGAAAAAAACAACTAAATTCCGTGCGTGCCACTTTACAAAATCAGTTTCTTTTCGATTTTGGCCATTCTTCACTTTATTTAACTTACACGTTTCACTTTTTGCACAATTTCCAGGTTCTTTTTAGTTGTCTATGAGCAGTAGTGGACTTTGTTTCCATGTACATTCCGTAATATATTTAGCTTGTTTGGTCGTACGTTGTATTGCATGCAATCATTGTATTTTCTTAATTTTTTGCTTGTTTTTGTTGCGTGTTAGTTTGATTTTTCTTGTGAAGACGTTTTGCAACTTTAATAGCAAAATACTTAGCAGACCTCTTGTATTTTATGTAAAATTTCTCATTTATTACCTACTTAATACCTTTTCCACTTTACCACCAATGTTGATGGACCAATTTTTTATAAGTTTTACGAAATTGACTCAAATCAGATATATTGCAACTTGTTTTGAAGCAAAACTGAACAGAGTTTTGTTTGATTTTTTTTGATCAATATACTCTCCGTTCGGACTCGTTTTGTGCTGTGCTACGAGACATTTTAAGTAATTATGTGAATCGCGTTTTGCTTCATTATATGTTTTTTTGTTAACGCGCTGTGAAAATCGTTTTATGTCGAACAAAAAATACTTTCCTAATCATATTCGTTCGTTTTTAGTTCGATAAAAAAATTCTTAAATAATGTACAGTAAAACATTTTCAACTTCTTAAATGATGGTCCAAAAATAACGAATGTAAAAATATCTTGCGTACAGAAGGAATTAAAAAAACAAATAAAAATTTCCTAAGAAAAAACGAGCACTTTTTGAAACCAACCCAAAAGAAGACTCGGCAAGGCACTAATAAAAACAATATTCGAAACTAAAAAAGATTCGCGTTTAAAAGTAACAAATATAATTAAAATTGGTTAAGTTTTAGCAGTTTCGTGAATTATAAAGGATTCACAATAATTCTCGATACTATTTTCCGCCCGCTTCTTCGACGTAATTCGATGGAAATAGACCTGCTCGACCGTTTATCTCTCCCTCCCACCAGTCTTTCGTCATTTTACTTTTAACTCTTATTACATCGCCTGAAAAAGCTTCCAATTTTTTAGCAACTCGCTATAAAATTACTTATATTTTCTTACCCGCTTTTATCTTCAATTGGTTCTGATCTTGGGGCAAAAAATCGTATAAAGCCGTGCACGTAGATTTGTCGTCGTCGTTGGAAACATAGCTGCCATAGCCGATGGTACTTGCCGCTTCTAACGTTTCGTAAACTGAAAAACCAATTCAAAAAACAGTACAGTTGGAATAAAAATTTGCACATTTAGAAACTACTGCATACCAGGATCGGGATCGAAATCGTCGTCGCACGAATGCGACGGACTTTGCCCGTCGGGACATCGACGTTCTTCGAATGTGCCAAGATTGTCGACCACGTCCGGCAAGGCGAAATCGGCTTGCTCAAACAACGGTATACGTACGACCGTCTGTCGTAAGCCCTGCACAAAGTTTTTACGTCGGTTTCAATTAAAATAACGCAAAAAAAGGCGAATTGTGTACAAATTGATTTCGTACATACCAATTTATCTTTGTGTTTTTCTTCGAATTTCGCGAGAGGATGAGACGGTTTAACTCGACTGGCGTCGACGGAAGCTATGCTGCATTGGATTTTATACAAATGATAATCGAGAAACATTAACATTGTGGTCGTCTGAAATGAAAAAAGGAGCTACAATGGCTTTTCACATGAAAACTATACTTTCATGAAATGAGTTACAAGTGAACTATGTATAGGAGAAAACATCCAAACTATAGTTGAAAACTAATAAAATGGTCGCATCGCATGCTTACATCTCGTAATTTGCCATAAACTGTGTTTTTCGATTCAGGATCGGTAAAATTTGCATTCTTATCGTAAATGGCTGCCAAACTCTCCAAACCT
The DNA here is from genome assembly GCA_034698125.1 of Prionchulus punctatus. NCBI lineage: Eukaryota > Metazoa > Nematoda > Enoplea > Mononchida > Mononchidae > Prionchulus > Prionchulus punctatus. The sequence continues at coordinate 47,779 of JAQGBA010000135.1, read as the reverse complement.
GCGCAAAACAAGAATCGTTCATTGCTAACGTTGTTCAATTTTTATGTCGAGATTTTTAATTTGGGTATTTTTTGCACCTTGTTTTCCTTTTTTCTCCTTCAGCAAGTCGTTTTCGAACATTGTCAGATAACGTTGTAATTCTTGCTGTCGTCTTTCCTGGTTCATATGATTACTAAAATCTTCCGCCTGCAAAAAACCATTATGAAACGTGAATGAATTTTAAACGCACATTTTGCGAGTAAACTTAACGAAAAAATGCTTGTTTATTTAGCTGCAGGTGATAAAAGTGCATCTAGATTTTAGATTTCATTTTCCGTTGTTTACTTTGCTCACAAAAAACCAGAATATTGGTGAAGGGAAAAGGGATATTGAACGCCTCTCAGGGTCAAGGTTGAAAAAATGTTTGTGACACAATCTAGTCTTCGTCGTTCGGTTTTGCGACACAAAACACGTCGCCGAATGTCTCGTACGAGCGCCAAATGAAAAACATACGCATCCAAAATGCGACCCAAGCAAAATAAATTTTCGATCGAAATCTCGTCTCGTTCAGTCTACGTACGTTCGACGTTCGCGTTTCATCGCGTTCGATAACCAACGGCGTCGCACGGCGTTTTAGCTTTAATTTGAATGAATTGTAAACTTAAAACGAAACTAACGAGAGGATTTCGTAATCGATTGAATTTAACGAAATCTCTGTACATATTGAACGCTATTTTGGTGCTTTATTTATCGTACGTCGTGATTGAAAAATACGACGACGACGACGACATCGACAACGACAGAAATGTTGACATTCGACAGCTGCTTACGATCGACAAATACAATCAACTGATCGAAGACGCGATGCAGGTATTCGATTACATGCAACAAATGAAAAACGGACAAATAACGAAAAAGCCAGAAACAATGAAACCCGAACATTCAATCGAAGACTCGTGGTGTTGGCGATATCCGAAAAAGCCCGACGAACGGAATATCGTTTGGAGCGGTGAACAACTATGGCAAGCGATTTCTACGTCGGACGGCGACGAAAACGAGTTAGAACCAGAAATGTATGTTTATTCAGCTTATTACGACACTCGCCGAGACGAAACTGTGACCGACGGCGAAGCGTACGTCCAGATTTTCGGCATGGTTCAAGAGGAATTGAGCCGAGAACTTTTTTGTCAAATTTGGTTTTCTGAAAACGAAACCGACCATGATTCATCGCCGCCGCCGCTCGTTACGAAAGCTATTGCGAAACACATTTGGGAAAAAGCGTGGGATCCTCGTACGCGATTTTACGTTCCGTTTTTGTTTACGTGCCCCATTCGCAACGTCGGCGGACGAATTCCGAAACAAGTTTCATTGTCAATTAACGCGTGTCAAACGTCAACGAATTTACTGCTAGTGAATTACGATCGACCGCCAGACAATGTAAAACGTAACACCGTCGTTTGCGTTAAGGGTAATATTGTCAACACGCGTATACAAACAAGAAAAGAGTCGAATCTTTGCTTGATGTGTCGAAAGTTTGCCGGAAGAGCGTCAAAAATAGAAAACGAAAAAATTCACGCCTCAAACAACATCAAAGCAAACAAAACAGCAACAAGGAACTAAAAAAGTGTTAATGCTTTCATAACGACCTCGAAAATTTTCAGGCATGGATTTCCTCGACGATTTATCGTCGCGATTAATAGAATGGATCGAAGCGAATTACATCGTCGGCGCCGATAAAATCGTCCTTTACACGTACGCGGTACATCCGGAAGTGCGTAGAGTCATCGAATATTACGAAGCGAAAAAACGCATCGTTAACGTGCCGCTGACATTGCCTGGTCGCATGCCGAATGCGCCGCTGCATCGAAGTCGATTCATAAAACGGAATCGTCAACAAAAACGACGAAACGAAATTATACCCTACAACGATTGTATGTACCGACATTTGTACACGCATGAATACGTTTTAATCGTCGATTTGGACGAGCTTATCGTACCGTTGATGCACGATAGTTGGGAAAAAATGTTGAATTACGTTAAAGATCAAAAACGCGGCGATCGAAACACGTATTCCGCATTGTCGATCGCTAACGCGTTCTTTTTCGACAACTTAACGGGTCAATTCGACGAACGATACGGCGAACATTTGCATATGCTTCGGCATGACATCCGATCGGCGGACGTTAGCGCGCCGGGTGTTTATGGAAAAAGTTTCATGCAAATCGAAAACGTGGCAACTGTTTTCAACCATTTTCCGTTGCATAAACTGCGGAAAAATCTCCGGCCGACGTTTCACGTCGATCCGCGGATAGCATTGAAAAATCATTACAAGGAAGTTTGCCCGATAGAATCGCGCGACGAATGTCCGAAACTATATCGCGACACCTTTCGAGATCATTCGATTCGAAAATTCGCCTCGGAAATCAAACGCAACGTCGAAAAAGTTATAAAAGATATGGATAAATCGAATAATGTTTCCTAATGTGTACAAATATGCATGATAAAGTGCCTACAAGCGTTTCACGGGAAAAATGACAATGTTACAAAATTACATCGTTAACTGTCTGAAAATGTTTGTTATAGCGTATCAAGAAGTGTCTCATAAAAAACGACTGATACGGTGTAACAATGCTTGATAAAAGTGTCGGAAAATGTTTTACGATGTGCTTACATAAAAATCGCACATAACCAAACTTCGATAGGCGATATTGTTCGGCTGGCATTGCGCGACGATTAGTTTTAAATCGTCCCTCGTGTCCGTCGTTAGAATCGCTTCAGTAGATTTTTGAAGCTTTTGAGATGCCTGAAGTGGTTTGAAAAACACCTCGGTTAAGTGAAAAATTGGCTTACGATTCGAACGAAAGGGACGCAAAAACGTTTCGCTCGTCGAACTCACTTGCACGAGACCGGGACCGAGTTGAGCCAAATGGCATCGATACCTGCCCAGGGCCATTTGCATGTTAGCCAATCGGGCTTGTTCGCAATGTTGAAAGCGAAGCGCCGACGATGTCAAAACGGTTTCCAGGTCTTGCCGTTGACGTTCGGCGGCCATGGTTGTGTCATGATAGGTCAAATTTGCTTTACATGCAGATTCTTCGAGTTTAGTACATTTTGATTGAAGCTACAAATCAAAATAATCGACTTTCTATTGAACTATAGTTGAATGTGAAAGATGGGTGTTGCATTTCAACTGCAGTCGCTTATCAACAAAATATGAATCGCATGTAATTCTACTTTTGCAAAAAATGCGTTCTAGTTTCGATCATAAGGTCGCAATCAGCGTGAGTGCGTGTGAAATGAAAACATGCTTTAAAAACGACTATTTTTTAATAAAACTGCGCCTGTCGCGATTAGAAAATGTCTCCTACTAACTTTCGCCAATTGTTTATCGGTACGTAATCGTACGGTTCGTCGTTTATCGTCGGATAGCGTTTTTTCAACTTTTTCGCAACTTTGCGACAAACCGTGGCTGCGCTTTTTGCATTTTCCCTGTTCGCCGCGTCGATCCGCGTAACGTTTCAACGACTTTTCCACTGTATTTTCAACCTAGAAAAGGCGTGCGAAATGGTTAAAATCATTGTAAACAATCGCCCGCCAAGTGTCCGACACCGTCGTCGTCGAGAGATAAAATTGAAACGCATTTTAAAGCGTGACATAGATACGTTTTCTAAACTGTTCAAATGCGTTTCGTTTTTCTATTGCATTTCAATAAAATGAATTCAAATTGCGTTTTTTACTTTGCGTGAGCAAAAAAGGCAAAAAATAATGTTCCTTTTTACTTTTTGCATAAATGGCGTGTATAAAAAATAGTACCGTTTTTCGCGTTTTCTGTTGCGCGTCGAATACGCTTTTCAACGGTTTAACGATATCGCTTTCGAGTGACACGGCGAAATTTCTAGAAACCATCATAAAAACGTAGAACTCCGTAAGTGCCCGTTTATGAGACGTGAGAAGATCGTCAAACGTTTTAAAAATTGCGGTTCATTGAATGAAAATATGAAACTGAGTCACTCGAACCGTGAAGATTTTGAGGATTAAACGAAAATCGACGACAAATCGTAAAATTTACGTACTTGTGAACGGTCGATTCGCCGTCCATTTCGTCCGCTACCAGTTTCCATGAGAGGTCGATCGTCCTTCAAAATATACGACGAAATAAAGACCGTTCCTTTGAATAGTTTTATGAATCGTTTTTAATTATTTTGTAAACAGTTTTATGATTCATTCATAACACCTTTTTTATGAATCATTTAGCAGATCTTCTTTCAGTGAAACAAAAAATTGTCAAAGAAACAAATAAGACTCACCCTAAAACTGTTTTCGATGCTTTAATTAGTTTCGTTGATAGTTTATGCAAGTTTTTCGCGTAATTTAACTCCAGTTCGGCACGTTCTTCCAAAATATTAATAACGTCCTTGAAGAAATCCGCACTGGAACGCGTGTATTTACGAAGCAATTCAAAACCCGATTCACCCTACAGACAATTGAAAATTTGTTTTTTTATCGAGTCAGGGCAATAAAAATCGGAAGCGACACTTCAGCACAAAGGTCAACAAATTAAATTCACCCATATGTAAATGTCGGCCATTGTGAAATGAATTTAAACGCGTTTCGGAAGATTCGGTGCACAAACGAAGACACGTTTTTAAATTGAAAATTAAACAGAAAACTTTTTTCGAGAAATCTTTCCAGTTGTGTGCGTCGTCGTCGTCGTACTTCGGTATACGAACAAATGGATTAAAAACAAATGAGAAAACGGTGGTCGTTGTCAACGAAAAAGCTTCGTTTGTAAAACACGACCGACTAGGACAAACATTTCGCTCGTTTGGCGACACGAACGTGTGCGACGTCGGCGACAACGACGACGATGACGAAAAGGGAGCGAAAAAAGCTCGACAAACTAGCCGCCTCGCCATTTATAGAGGGTTTAAAAATGAAAACACACAATGAACAACGTTATTTGCGCAATAAATACCAGAAAGCGACACTTTATAAAACAAATTTAAGCATTGCATAACGTTGAAATGAGGCTCGGTGCACAAAATAATTTCAAAAAAATTCCACTTTTTTTACCCAAAAAGCTTCAATGAAATCCGACGACATATCTCCGGCGTGTAAATCACACACAATTTCGTATGAAAACGTTTTGAGCACGGATTGAATTCGTTTTACGTATAATTTTGGTCCGACGCCGCGAGTTTAAGTGCCGAAATGAATTTTATGTGTATTATTAAAAATTTAGGTTACATTCCGTTAAAAACGTGGTGGTGGTCGTCGTCGTGGGCAATATGCATTAAAAATTTTGACGAATCGCAACAACAAGCAAGCCACAAAACTGAACGAAACGAGCGGACGAGGGCGACAGCGTTTATTGAGAAACGCAAATTGGCGCAGGACGAACGCGTTACGCACTCGATTTGCGCCTCAAATCTGTTTGATTTGGTCGCTGAATGAACGAAATGTGTGTACCAGTTCGTTAAAATTTCCGCGACTTTTCGATTTTTGTAGCGAGCAGGTTTTCAGCGTGTTACGAGCGCCAAGGAAAAACAAACCTTTGTTCTCTATTTTGTTCACTTTGAACCATTATTATTATCCATAGCCAACTATAGTCCAATACCAACTATAGTCCAACTACAACTATTGTTCAAGGACAACTATACTCAAAGTACAACTAGTCAAAGTACAACTAAAGTCCAAATGCAACTATATTCCGCTTAAACAGTAATTTCCAAATTATCCCACAGTCTCTTTACATTAAAATGTTATTTTTGTTGTTTTTTCCTTTCAGAATGCCGAAAATTCGTTTCATTATTTGAAAGTCGTTTAATCACTAATTTAAGAATATAAAATGAAAAAAGGACGGAAAACCTCATGTAAGAACAAAAAATAACGTAAAACGTAACCAAAGTGCATTCGAGAAAGTACAAAAGCGAAATTAAACAATAAAGTTAAAAATTAATTTCATAAATTAATTTAATTATTTCGAAAGATTTTTCAATCGTTTGTCGATGTTGTCACAATTCGTTTTGAAAGTTTCTAAATTCTTTGCGAAAGTTTCTTTCATCTGAAACAAAAAAACTTTCGAGAAAACATACCAAAAAACGTGAAACAAGTTTTTACCTCATTTAACAAAGAAACATCAGATTCCAGGGACTTTGACAATTCTTGTTGGACACCATTCAAAAACGTAACGCTTTGACTGAATTGCAGAGCTAAAAAGTTTCAAAATAAGTTCATAACTTAGATCAAAGTTGAAACAATTTTTAGCCTCCATACATTGTTCATGAAGCTCTTTCAACGATTGCATTCTTGCAACGATTTGAGGCAACGAACCGCATAATACGTCCCATTTTTTCATCATATCGTAGATTTCGTTTACCTTCACCAGAAGGAAACAATTAATGCAACAATTTCTGAGCTTGGAAAACTCTAAAAATGTTACTTTTCCGCTGTCTTCGACACCTTCTCCGTTGCTGGCACGTTTTTCTTTTATTTGAGTCAATTTTTGAGATAAAACAGTTAATCGAGCTTCTATTAATTCCAAGTGATTTAAATCCAACATTTGCAACCGTTGGCACAATGATTCAACGGCGTCCTGAATTTTGTTTTTTGAGATCATTTATGACTAAAAAAAGAAAAGAAATCTCCTTTACCGTTATTGTTTTTCCTTTAGCGTCGATCGTCAAAGCTGCCTGAAAGAAAAGAAAATATTTGACATTAGATTGAAAAATGGTTTAATTTGCTGACCAATTTTTCGCTATCGGTGCCTAAAATTTGTTCCAACGAGGCCAAACGCGATTCAACTTCCGCGAACTGCAAAAAACGCAAAATTCAGTATTTTTCTTTAAGAAATGATTTTCGACACACTTTCGCAAGATCGCTTGCTTGACTTCTGTCGCCGTGGCAAAACAATTCGTACGTAACTTTACCATCGGCGGCGACGGAACCTTTGGCCGATGGCTGCGATTTAACCGGATGGCCTTGTTTAACCTTTTCGATAGCTTCAACGACTTTGCTAAAAATAAAAAAACGATTAAAATTGAGTAGAAAACGTGAAACACATTTTCGCCTCTTCACTTTATAACATAGACATGCGGGTCGGCCAACTCGGCGGTGGCTTGTTGTCCAAGAATTTGTTCAACTTGCAATTGTTTTAAATTCTGTTGCAACTCGGCGACGTCGGCGGCGGTGACATCGTTGAGAAGCTTTTCAGCCGCATTGTCGCTCGTCAAAGTTTGCTAAATAATAGTGAAAGAATTTGAAACGGAACGTTAAATAGAGAGATCGTTCGAAATACTTTTGCGTCTTGAAACTTCTCCGACAATTCACGAATTTCGTGTTGCAAACGAGTATATTGTTGATTGGGTGTTTCGGGTTCGCCGCTCGATGGTTTGACCTTGAAACAAAAAATGAGCCGTCCGAAACGTCTTTAAGGCCGAAAATTAGCTTTACTAGTTCAATAACGAATGCTCCAGCTCCGTAGCCACGACGACGCTTGCCAACACCGTCCGAAAAATCTGAATAAATAAAAACAACACTTTGTGCAAAATAACGCCTAGAAAGGTGTTCAATACCCAATCCTTCGGTGTCCAAAGGTTTTCCTTTGAATGCTTGGTAAGCGGCATTTACATCCAACTTCGTTTTCTCAATATGTTCGCTATCGAAATTTTCCTGTTAAAACCAAACTTCAATAATTCTTCATAGAAACATAATTTCTATTCGATCAGGAAAAAACAAATTTCCGCACCTCTTTCGTTCGATTTTGATCGCTTTCTGGCAAATCATCAGTTTCATAAACGTCTTCTTGCATTTTCAAGCAATTCTAATCGACTGATAAATTGAACTAAAATAGTATAAGAAAATCGGCAGAAAAGTTGCACTTATTAAAGGTACTTCGTTGAAAATTTAATCAACATAAAAATATAATCAAAAATATCAAAACAGCACAGTAAATTGAATCAACAGTTTTATTGATAAAACAAGAACAAAAAAAATACGTTTTCAATAATTGCACAATTAAAACAAATTCTGCACATAAAATAAACAAAGGAAGACACAACAAAAGAATGCATTTTTTGTTTTTAATGCAAATTAGCCAAAGCTTGATGAATCGGGGGTTGAAAACAACGAACGTGTTCGACGGGAGCGTTTTCTACATTTTCCCCGGAGCGCAAGAATTTATTTAACACTCCAAAAATTTGCCCGTTCAGCATCTGATAACGTCGAATTCGTTCGACCATGCGACTCAATTGCTGTAATAATTCGATGAATTCGCTGTTGTAATGTAAAAATGCATCGCTAGGAATACTTACGCCGACATTGGGAACATTTTCGTCTTTTCCATCGACTCTTTGAACTCTTAAAATGTGATAGCAAAAATCTAAAGCGTCGAAACGCCGTTGCTGGCCCAAAACTGCAATTATGGTACATCCGGCCCAATGTAATCCTTCACCGAACTTTTGTCTGAAATAAGAAACAAAATATTTAATCTGTTAGGCTAGAACGAAAAGTGTGTCAAAAACAGAACAAAAAAAAGCAGGAAACTACAATAGTTTACTCGACTGTGGATTCGTTATCGAGGACGGGCATACAATAAACGAATTGAATTGCCGACCAGAGACGATAAAATTCGCAACATTCGTCGATGTGCATAACGCCGTTCACTGGCGCCGGGCCAGTCCAAATGGGATCGTTGAGAAACGATTTTATGCGAGTTAGCACAACGTCAAACAACGATAAACCGCAACAAAGTCGTTCCTTCGTCAATAAGTCGCTTTCACGAGCTATCGCCGCTTGCTAAAATTCGGAAATGAAACATGATTTAATATCCGATAAAATTGATTTCAATTCGGCGAAAAGAATGCTGTCACAAAGCGTCTCGACTTACTTTTGGATTGCCGTACTTATCAACGATGATCGACACCTGTAATCGACTGTACTTTTGCTCCAATCGTTTGATTTTAACTTCGACCTTTTCGCCTTCTAACAGACAAGAAATCGAACGTCTCACAAACGAAAACGTGTTGAAATTAGTTTAATAAAAAAACAAATGAAATACCTTTGCAGTGCGGTCTAGGTATAATATTTTGAAACGCAGCCGCATGCAACAGATCAGTAACTTCTTCTTTGCTCTGCAACGAAAAATTACGCCATTCGAACAATTTTAAATATCAAAATCGAATGAAACTCTCACCAAAGCTTGTTCAGTCAATAAACAAAATAAAATCGCATTGCCGAATTCGTTAAAAACTTGAAACATTTCGGTTTTTAAATCCGTATATTTTACGATGCTTTGCAGTTGTTCATAATAAAAAGATAATACGGCCGGCGATCCATATTCGTATCGAGGTAATTTGCATAATTTCGGCATAACCGTCATTAAAGATCGGACGTATTGTAACACGGATCCTTGAAGCTGAAAACCACGTCGTCGTTACGTTTGCGAGACGAAAAGTGCAAACGTAAAAAACTCACCAAACTCTGACAAATTTTCAAAAGTTCTTCCAATACGACAGCGATGCCTTGATAGCCGAGCAATTTTGACATGCACCTTTAAAAGGTGTTAAAAATTAAACAAAGGGGTCAAACGATGAAACCGAATTTAATCTAACCTAAAATGAGGAGCACCAACAAACCCACAATACAACGAATGAATATTACTGAAAGCAACATTCAATGCCTGAAAAATAATGCAAAATTTTGAAACAAAAAAATTTTTAAGATTTAAAATACACGCACCTTGCTTCCCCAAAAATAATGATAAGCAGCCGCCGGTGGTTTGTCTCGTTGAACATTCTGGGCCAGAGTGTGCTTCACTTTGACGAATCTAAGCAAAAACGGATAACATGATTTGCGAAACTATTTTAAGCGGCTATGCATCAAAATTGTACCGATTTGTGCTGGCGTTGTAGCAATAATTGGGTAAGAAATCGTAGTTTAGCTCCCAAAATACGTGCAACGTTATTCGCCCATAAGGTGCCGAAACGTTGTGGTTAGCCTCCAATAACATGTCGTTAAACTCTGATAAGCCGGTCAAATGTTCATTCAACAATTTATGACATAATCTGTTGACTTCGATTAAAGCTTCCAATTCCTGAAAACAAATCACCGTAAGAGCGTCGAAAATTGTAACAAGAATTGTTTCTAAAAACGACTCGTTTTACCACAATTTCGGTCAAATCTCCTGCTTCGAAACGACTAATTGCCAAATCTAACGATTTCAAAAGTGCAACGTTAATTCTTTGAGTGATTAATCGATTTAAATCGATAGATCGACCAAGAAGCTAAAAAAGCAAAAAATAGTTCAAATTAGTAACTAAAATGGATCAAAGCGGGAACTATAAAATGAATCAAACACAGAACTGTTGTTCATTATTTAAACAAAATTGATTCAAACCTGAACGTGTCTCTGTTTCAGCAACGTTTGATATCGATTCGCAGGCGGTGCTGCGAGAACGAAGCCCGCCATCGCGCATTCCGTTCGAAATCTTTTATCCAGCAGCGTGCTTAAAAAAACACGTTTGAGAATAAAACTTCGACGCCGACAACCAACAACCAAAGCAAATTACCTAGCCGCTAATTGTTTGTAATGGATTAAAATCTGTTCCGATAATTTATAAACGAATTGATCGAAACACAAATTCACTTCGGCTTCGACTTCATCGTACAGAAACTGTTTTCGAAATTTAGTTAACGCGTATTGGGCACTGTCGTTGTACAAATCGAGCTGATATAAAACGCATCTGAGACCAAAAACAGAATCATGAAAAAACGTTCTCGTGAATTCCATTTTTTGTCCTTACTCCATTAAAGCCGGATCTTTACTTTGCAAAATATGATCGGTAAGGATCCACGGCATCGACATATCGATAGGAAACTAAAAAATTAAAAAACCGCTGAAAGATTTGCACGTAAAAGAAAATTTCAGTAATAAATACTTGAATTCTTTGACCCATTGTCATTTCTAAATAAAATTCACGATACCACAATTGCGACAGATCGCAACAGTTCTCCAAAGTTTCTGAAAAAAGTAAATTTCTTGTTAAAGCAAATGAAGAATAAAGGTCGAAATTAGAATCGTACCGTTGAAGTTTAACAACGACGGCCAATAATGAGACGTTCGCAAAAAATGCTCGATTGCCATTAAATATTGTCCATCGATATCTTTTCTCATTGTTTTCTTTCCACCGCTTCGATCGGCGAGCAAAGATTCCAACATAGTTCGGACCATGTATAACTAAAATCGAAACAAAACAAAAAATAGTATTGACAAATGAAAAACAAAGCCAAAAGTGAATTAAAACTTAAAATGGCAAGGAATTAAAATTGTGTTAGTTCAAAGGAAACCAAACAAAAAACAAATAAGAAAAATGAAAAATTCCGTTAAAAGCCTATTTCACCTGAGTGCTAGATGGTGGAACCATTCGACGTTGAGCGTGAACGTCGTTGGCGCTGTCGTGATATTCTTTTTTTCCTTTATTTATAGCCTCTTCTGCAGGATCGTAGCCGAGTGGAAAATCAGCCGACGTATCTCGAACGGATTGAATAATTCTACGAAATCAAAAATCGTCAAGTTTGAAAGGAAAAAAGACAGAAGATCGGTCGATTTTACATTCGTATCATATCTTTTTTGTTTTTAATCGCTTTTCGCAGCGGCTCGCGTAATCCGATTTGGATAAAATCCTGAAGTTCAGCGTAAACGTGAAGACGAATTCCTTGATTGAATTCACCTTCGGTTTTGCCCAACAACATTTGCAATCCTTTGATCATTGAAATTACCTGCAAGAAACCAAATTCGACAATTTATGGCAAAAAACGAACTAGAAAACTGCAACGAACTTCGATTAAAGCGGATTTTTCTGAAACTGTGTAATTATATCGAGTAACTCGCTCGTATTCTTCGGCAGTTTGCGGACAATCTTTATTTTCTCTCGGATCGGTTGGATGTAAAAGTTTCCACGAATACTGAAACAAAATTGATCAAACGAGATAATAAAAAGACGAAAAATAAACAATATTTATCCGAACCAGTTCCGAAACGTCTGCAGTCCAAGCACAAAGAAGTTGCAATCCTTTCAATGCTAAATCGGATAGTTCTCGATTTTCAGCATCGTTCCTGGGGCCGTCGTTTTGATAAACCGCCATCTGGAGTAATGAAAACGTATTTTGAAAACAAGTTCGTGAAACGAAAATACGCTCGAATTAGAAAAATCGAACCGAAAATTGGTCAAATTTACTTCGTTATGAATCCTGGACAAATGTGTAACGTATTCGGTATGCTGCTCTCTTATGACTTTCAATCTTTCGACAATATTTATCGGACAAACGGTAGTTTCGACGCTGGCGCACGGCCATTTCGACGGATCATAATTCGGACATTTTTTCACGAAAGCGAACGGCATAATTTGCATATCGCCGAAAAGAGGAACCATGTCAAGCTAAAATAATAAGAGTGAAACTGAAATCGACGAGAAAACTGTGAATTTTTCAAAATTTGTTGTACTTTGAACACTTCATCGAGGCGTTTAATGTTAATACGTTTTTTCTGATCCAATTTCGCAATGTTACCATTATCTCCGTCGATAAGATACAAACCAAACCCCAATACCTAAATAGACAGTGATACTTTGCGCTTATTTTGACTAGAAAAATGGCATGTTATGACAACTTGAAATATAGACAATGGATTTTACCTTAACTAGCATGTGTTTTTCAGCCGGCGTGGAATACATTTGATTCTCGTAGAAGTACAAACAAATATTAACGATGTCCGATAATAATTCGTCGTAGGCTTCGATTTGTTGCAATTGACTTCTCAAAGTTTCGCGAATTTTGTTTTGCGTCGCCAAAAACATCGATAAATTTTGCGATTCTTGCAACGTTTGGCTATCGGACAAAACTTGCAAAAATTGTGCAGCTCTAAAGAAAAACAGCTGTTATTTCCATTGGTATCGAGGTGAAAAATTGTTACTAACTACAAAACGAAAAATTACCTCCGAAACGTCGAATAATCGTTTTTAATCGACGCTTTCATGTTTTTAAGTTCGTCCAAAACTGCAAACATGTTTATAAATCGCCCGAGGGTCAGTAAATAAGCTTCGCTGACGAAATCTTTTCGTTTTTCGACGTGACACAAACGTTTCACTTCGTCGCAAAAGATTTTTATGGCTTTGTTCTGAAAAACACCGAGCGAAGACAAAATTTGAGGACGTTTCACGAAATAAAAGTTTGGAATTAATTTTGTACTTGAAAATACATAAATTGAAGCAGTTTTTTGACTTCCGGGTGCAAAACTTCTACGATTTTCTCATAAATTTCAACTCGGTTGGGTTGTTCGTTCGATTTTGGCTGAAAAAAAAGAAAATCGTTCGTAACTGAAAAGTTACGGAAAACGGCAATTTTTTTGTTTTTTTACCATCGGAACGGCTCTAGAACAACAACGCCACGTGTACAAATGAACGGCATGCTGTTCGCCTTCTTTTAACATTTCGTTCTTAAAAATGAACATTTTAATTAAGGAATATAGTAACAAAAATCAGTTAATATTAATTATTTTAACCAATTCTGCATGTCTCGTGGCCTCTTCAATGTATTTGGAAATGCCCGTAATAAAAGCTCCTTTGTCTTCGGAATTCGTATCGAAATTCGCTCGATACAGCAAAGGGATCGGCTGAGCTTCGATGCATGGCTGACTGTCGGGCAGCGGAATTTCGTCCAAAACTTCGACGTTTCCGATCGCGTCGCGAAACGACACTGGTTCAGCCGACGTCGTCATTTATAAAAGCAAAAAATTTGTAGTTTTCTTTTAATACTCGGCCACTTTTACGTTTCGATCAAATTACCGGCCATTAATCTAGCCGAAACATGGCTGATTCACAAACCAACACAGTCTAGATGATTTTTATATCAAATTCGGGTTAATTTTGTATACATTCGAGCGAAATTCGCGTTTCTCTTGTTTTATCTATCTAAGCATTGTAATTATTTTTATCCTCCGTTTTATTATTATTTCTTATAAATAACAGTTGTAGTGCTTGCGCAGATCTTAGTGATAAACTTTGCATTTTTTGGTACTATTGTTCATTAGCATCTTTGATGATGCCAAAACTTGTTTTGTCCATGCAAGTTCTTGCTTGCACTGTCTATTATGTTTATTAGCAGAACAAATCTATTCTATTCTATTCTTTATTATTTCTATTTTCTATTCTGCGACTATTTATTAAAAAAACATTCAGAGGGAAATAAAATCAAACAAAACTTTGTATCTTGTAATTGCCGCGATAACCGATTTCTGTTGACAAAATTATTGAGTTTTATTGTTTTAGCATAATATTTTGAATTTTTCACCGATAATTCGTTTCCTAAAGAAAGGTTTCGAGCCTGCACGGCAAAACGAAACTATTTTTCACGCCTAAATATGTGCCCGATTGCAAAAATGTCTTACGGCGCGCGCTTTGTGTATTGACTGTCGGCGCAAATAGGTACATAAAAAAGAGGCGAGATTCTTTTTGTCGGATGGATATTTATTGTGGAATTTATCAGAATGCTGTCGTAAAGGGCTCCCAAATTTGTTATTGTTTTAAAATTCGGTCGAACTTAACACGGTAAGCTAATAATGCACTTTTTTATTAGTTTGAGCTCGATAGTACTTTTTTTTAAGCTAAAAAGGTGTCTATTATTACTTTTCGGCCAAAGATGCAACTTTTGCGCGCTCAAAACCGTGGCAAAGTCGCTTTTTTCGATCAGTGTTACATTTTAGCCCGTAAATCGTCTGCGCACTGCGCATATTTGGTTTTAGCGCGTCGGTTACGTAGGCGCGAACTGATCGAAAACTTTGTAAATGGACGCCGCCGCCGCGCGCGCAGCGATGAATGTTTGAATGATTTTTTTTCAGCGGGGCTAGTTAGGCATGCCGCGCGCCTTTAGGCCTGTGCGGAGCTCCGACGTATTAACTACGGCGTATTGATTCGATGTTTCTAAGTTTTGGCGCGTGCGCTGACGCCCGACGTACGTTTTTACACCGATGCTCTCGCTCGTTCGCCGACGCCGCCGCCGCCGCTACGACAGTGACGGACGTATTTCGATATAGTCATATATATTATTTTATTATTTTATAAAAATTGCGCTATATTTTCATTCGTACGTTAAGTCGAATATCCAACACGAAAATATCACTCGTTTACTTTAGCCTTTTCTGTATTTTTTTGCTTCGTTTCGTGATACCAAAAAGTAGCCCGACAAAATAATCAAATCTGATACGTTTTGCGTTTCGTTTCCATTTCCATTTTGTCGTCGATTCGTTTCAATTTTCTTTTACCTATTTTTCATTCTGACTTGTTCGTTAAACGTTTTAATAACGATTAAAACTAGCGCGCTGGAAGCGCGCGAAACAGTCATCTTGATGAAGGTCGACGTTGAGCGACTAAATTATCCGCTCGCCGTTCGCGGAAAAATATATAAGCAACGATTAAATGGCAAAATCCGTTTTTGGTCGTTCATTCGTTTCGCTTTCAAAGCCTAGTCGTAATTGCGATTCATCCGTTCGACGGTTTGTTGCGAACGGAAAAAATGCCTAATGTTAATCGTTCAATTTTTTCCGTTCGCAGCGTGATGTCGCAATAATAATAGTTTTTTCTCGATCCTCATTTCGAAAGCGACGATCCGTTTCGTCCGTCCGTTCGTCCGTCGACCCACTCCCTTCGCTCGCATCGCCTATAATATTCACGTTTTTATACCTTGGCATTATTTAAAAACTATTTACCTCCCACGTCATTTCGTTAAATGACGTTTATAGTTTTAAAAACGAAGACGAAGAGTGGGTCTTCTAGGCGAGGAACGACCGACAGACGACGCTAAAGAGAAAGAAGAGGAGAGAGAGAAAGAAATTAACCTATAGGCTCGTCGTCGTCGTCGTCGTCGTCGTCTTCGTCTTCGTCGTTCGGCATTTTTAAGTATCTAAACACTGTCGGCGTCGTTCGATAGAAATAAAGCAAAAGCATACCGTGTAAACTTTTTTCTCCCGTGCGTGCGTTCTATCTTCTCTGCTGCTCTCGTTTCGAAAACGAACTGAAGAAAAGTTTTTGAGGCGCGATTTCTTTTCGGTTTTTGCGGTTTGAGAACCAGGGCATAATTTCGATTCAAACATCGAAAGCGGCGTGTCAGTTTTTGCGGCGTTCGTCGTCTTCGTCGTCGTTCGCTAGGCTTGTGTGTATCTGTCGCTATGTGTTTGAATTTCGAGTGGTATCGTTAGTTAGTTTTCTTAGTTTCACTTTCGAGGACTTATTTTTGTTTGTTTGTTGTTGATGTATCTAGTTTTACAATGTATATTTGTTCGTACGACGTTCGAATATTAAGTCTTTATTTACATACAGTACAGTATACAGTAATCTATACGGTCGGTTAATGATACCGTTCAAGTACTACTTGGCATTTGTTCTTGTTCTCTCTCTTTGCTCGCGCTTGCTCGACGTGTATTTGAAATTCGCATCGTTTTCAACTTCGCCGCTCATCGGTTTTGCTTCTTTTCCACCCTTTCATCGCTTATATTCATTCCTATCCTCGTTCGGTCCTTTTTTCTTTTTCTCTTTCTTTCGCTTTTTCTTCCGTCTCTCTATTTCGTCGTCGTCGTCGTCGCTTGGGCGTTGCGTTCGTCGGCGACACACTTGCGGTCTTCGGCGTCGGCCGTTCTCGTTTAGAGATAATTTTGAGTTACGTATTAATGAAGTGTCCGATGATCATCGACCGCGAGTGTGCGAAGGCTTTATGCGATAAAAAATTCAAACAAATACGGATATCATTATCGTTCTTCATTGTCAGGTTCGTGATTGTAATTGAATTCTGCCGTTTTTTCTTTCAAGAGAAGTGTAGTTAACTTTTTGGTTTCTTTCATCAATTTTCTCGCTCGATTTAAGTTTCTTGCGATTTCGCTTTCGATTTTTAAGTGAATAAACAAATAAACTCCGAACGTTTGAGTTTTTTTTTCACCCTCTTTCTCTATGCTTTTAGATTCTTTTCACTTTTCATATAACTTTAAACTTTTTTCTCACTTTCATTGTATATAATTTGTTTTTTTCCGAATGCCGCCGTTTTGACAGCGAAACGAACGAATTTTAAACACTTTTCTTCGCCGTATCGTTGTCGTTCTGTGTCACACGTTATTATGATGTGTTCGTTTGTCGTCGATCGTCGTCTGACGAACAAAATTTGTAGACAGGAATGTTTCCTTTATCTTGTTATGCTTGGTCTTGTTTATATTTCGATTTCATGTGCATATTGCGAAAAAGTTTTAACCTAAAACGTCGCCAATCGTCGACTTTAATCGACTCATTTTAAAATCTCAATTATTTTTCACGAAAACAGCAAAAAAGGCGTAATATTTGTCGCATTTTCTCTGATTAAGTTTTTGCGTTCTTTGTTTATACTTTCGAGCGCAGCGTTCGCGAAAAGCACGAAAATAACGTTTTTCACGCAGTTTTTTGTTATGAAGCAAAAAAGTTTCCTGATGCGCAGCGGAAAGGTTACATTCAAGGACTTTTTCCTATTCCTGTCTGGAGCAGAACATGCCTAACTTTTCAAAACGTCGCTCTCTCTTTCTATTTTCCCCGCACTAACGATGCGGTGGCCATAAATATTATTAGAAGCGATTTTTCCGTCCAAAGCGAATAATAACAGAAAATCGAATAGATTTTTGTTAATATGAACCAAGTTTTTTTCTCCATCCATTGAATTTCATTTCATTTTTTTTTTCTTTTCAGTTTATTTCACGTTTAGTGGTTTGGTTTATAAATTACAATTAAAAGACAAAGAAAAAAGAAATTAAGTGGCGAAAAGGAAAGTTCGACTTTTAAGGCGTGTATCCTTGCGGACGATGCCGTTTGATAGCAGCCTCGCGGAGCTTTTAGGTACGTTTTAAGTTCTATTATTTTACCGTGCGTCATCTCTCACGGTGTCCGAAATAATTTTTATAGGTTCTTTTTGTGTTTTTAATACGATTCTTCTTCTTGGATTTATTGAATTTCGAAAATGCAAACTAAAAAAGATTATACTTGTTTTTTCCTTTTCTCGTCTCATCTTCGTTCGCGCTCGATTTATTTCTAAAATGCGACTGCGCGGTAAGCGATAAGGGAAACACAATCGTGAAACGACGATATTTTTATTCTTTGCGCCTCTAAATATCGCGGTATATACGATAAAAAACGCATTTTCTTACAAAATAAAATTACATTTCGAAAATAAAATTCTGCCGGTAAAAAAACGTTTCGCACGCGAAACTGTTTTAATTCTGACATGTTTCACGAGTTTTATTTTAATTGTTTAGGTATTGTATTTAATAGCTAAGGCATTTCGATAATTGCCTCCGATACACGTTTTTGTTCGACTACAATTTTGTTTCCTAATTAACGTAAAGGGCTCGTTTCTTTTTTCAACGAGTTTTCGCATTATTTCTCTAAAAATTACATTATACCGAGTCTCTCCTAAGGGTGAGCGTTGTGTTTTTTTTCGATCACAGTTCGTTTCCTCGATTTTTTTGTGGACGATTTTCTTCCGGATACGTTTTCCATCAGCGACGAACAAAATATTTATTTGTTCATCGTCTGTCGGTTGATTTTTTTTATCGTTTCGTTTCACCCGTGTATAAATAAAAATATTTGCATAAGCGGTAAAGAACTCGTTGCAAAAATTTTAGGCCTGCTAAAGAAAACAAAAATTCACTTTTCTGGTCGCTCTTTGTAAAAATATATGTCATTATTTGTAATCAAAACAACGAAACTTTGAGAAACCAGATTTTGATTGCTTTTAAAAAAATTTAACGCAACGGTCGCCAAGTTTTCGATTTGATGACTATTTTTTGTCGTGCCGGGATCATTTTTCGTTTCGTACACAATATGTGATAAAAATGAGCAATTTTATGATAAAAAATAACCACTCTTGGCTACCTTTGATTGTTAAACATGTATCTTTTTCAGAGCTTGCAACCAAAGCTGATTTTGATCTTATCGTCGTTCAGAAACATGCCAATATATGGGTAAAAAGCGTTTTTCTGCAATCAACATTTAAATCGAACGTTTCGTTCGAAAATCTTACGAATCTCTTTTTCTAGTTGAAACAAGAATTTCGATGCGAAGAAACGGCGTTTTTTCTGGCTGATAGCGATCAAAAACGTTATGTTTGTCAGGTGCGATGGTTAATCATAAATTTAAAATTTCTCAACGAATCGTCAATCGAAAAATAGTTTTACGCTCGCTTTACAATTTTCAATACAAAGAAAATTTGTTACGCGTTTCAGATATGCGGCACAAACGAATTCGTTACGCCTCGAGATTTGGTAAGGATGTTTTTTGTATACAATTAAATTTCGACCGTTTCTGATCGTTTAACACCTATGTTTAGTTGAGACATTGATGTTTCGATGAAGAAATGAGAAATGACTACGATCATTGTTCTAACTATCTAATAATCGTCGTTCTTGTTTTTCTTCTCGGTCGCAGGGGCCGTCGAATGTATGGCAAAACTTGTTCTTAAATAAAACGCACATGGAATTCAAAGAATTACCGGCGGTACGTATAACAAAATTTTACGTGCTATATTTTTATTTTTCCTTCTTACGTTTCTACTTTTAAAAACGTTAGGCCCGCACGACAGCGTGACGGGCGTCGTCGCCGTCGTCGTCTCCTTTGTTGAATATCGAACGAACAAATTTAGTTTTTAGGAATTTTTTAGGCTTTTTCTTTTATATTGTTTACGTTTGTACGATTGTAATTTTTTCCTTCTGCTTAACGCAGGATTTAGCGACGAACGTTTCGGTCGTTTTTGATCCTATCGACGTTACGGTTCGTTCGATAACGTTGCACCCAATTCGAACGTCCGCCGGCTTGTTAGCCATATGTTGTATGGCTCACGCCGAACCAAGGTAAAAAAAACTAGAAACGTAAAATTAATATACTATTTTCGTGTTATAAAAACATAAACTACTGCTTACACGTGATCGTCGACGTCGTTGTCGTAATCGTGCGCATGCGTTCTCTGGCTGGCGTCGCCGCCTTACGCTTTTTTACATATTATAACGCTTTTTCAATTTTTGACACGTTAACGGCCGGCTTTAGCTTGATTTTATGTCTGTGTTTTTCTTTTTCTTTTTCAGATCGATGTTATGTTGCAGATCCAAAGAAGCGTTTCACGTGAATAACGCATTAGACAACTACCTCAGGGCGATCACTTCGATGATGTCCATTGCTTTGTCTTTGGAAAAACAAAAAACCTTGACGAAGCAATGCGAATGCTTATTATCCACTGCTCAAACAGTTTTTTCAAATTTAGGTTCGTTTAAAATTTCAAACCAACTGTATAGTTGAAATGCAGCTATAGTTCATATTTTTGTTGCGTTAAGATTAGCATTTTTTGCTTTTCAGAAGATATGACGCAGCTTGCTCGGAATATTATCAGGGAAGCCAAACGTTTGGTTCAATGTGAAATGTGCGTTGATTATTTATTTACTCTACATGTTTTTCATTTTGACAAATTAACACGTTTTTTTCTTTTCCAGATGTACCTTGTTTATCGTCGATCGAGAAAATACCGAACTTATAGCGTACGTCGTCGAAAAAAACGATTTACACGATGAATTCGTAACCGAAACTCGTCTCACTCAAAATAAGGGCATCGTCGGTTCGGCGGCTGTTTCAGGTACTGTTTCGTTGTTTTTTCGATTGATTCGCTCGTTAAAGTTGTTTGGTATTTTATAGGGTTACCAGTGACTGTTTCTGATCCCCAAAATCATCCCGATTTCGATAGTGCAATTGATGAATTTCCCAATTACAAAGTTAGGTAATCGGGCGTCGGGAATGTTTTTTGCTTTGTTTTTTTTTGAAACTCCTCGTTTTTACACTATCTTTCGGTTATAGAAATATGTTATGCGTTCCAATGAAGGATCGAAACGGTGAGAAGAATATTACTTAATTTTTATACTCGTTTCATTCCATTTTAGCAATTTTTTTCCGTCAGGCATCATAGCCGTCGCGGAGCTTTGTAATAAAATTGTTGCCACCAGTTTTTCCGAGCGAGACGAACAAGCGGCGTCGTCGTTCGCAGTTTATTGTTCTACCAGTATTTCCCACGTAAGAAGCGATTTTTATTTTTGCTTCTCGTCGCGGCCTGATACTTTCTGGCCCCGTTTTGATTCATATGATTCCACAAGGTAACTTTTTAATTCAGTGTCTACTGTACAGAAGGTTGCAAGAAGCTCATCGACGAAGCAACGTGGCTAGCGAATTGATGATGTATCACACTCAAAAAGTAAATGGGAAACTATAAAAACTGTTGTCGTTTAGTTTCATTTGGTCCGAAACGAATTTCGTGATTTTTAGATAGCGGAAGAAGACGTATTACGCCTGAGTCTCGTTACAATACCTAAACCTCCGTCGTTCGGCGACGAATTTTGTAAATTTTCTTTCATCCCTCGTTCAATTCCGACGCAGGACACCCTTATGGTAAACGCGGAAAATTTATTTTTACAATTATCTAAATGAGAATTTACTTCGATTTCGACTTTCAGGCTTGCTTATCGATGTTCGAAGATCTCGGGTTCGTTTCGAAATTTAGAATTAAACGTAAAACCTTATCGAGGTGATGGCGATTCGTTAGGATTGCTAAATCCGATCGATGACCGATTTTTTGTTTTAGGTTCATCTTATTAGTGGATAAAGGGTATCGAGATGTTCCTTATCACAATTGGAGTCACGCCTTCTCTGTCGCTCATTTTTGTTACCTTGTCCTTAAAATGTTGCCCTTAAATCAATATTTAACGTAACGAAATTTGTTTCAAAGATATTTCTCGTAATGCAAGAATTAATACGTAATGTGAAGTGAACAATTTCTTTCAGCGATCTCGAACGTTTATCATTGTTTGTCGCTTGTTTGTGCCATGACATCGACCATCGAGGAACAACAAATTCATTCCAAGTGCAATCTGTAAAGAGTTATTTTTGAAAACGAAGCGATCCACTTTTTCTATCTAGTTTTTGTTATTTTAGAAAACGGTACTTGCTCAGCTATATAGTTCCGAAGGGTCAGTTCTTGAGGTAAAAGCGTCGTCTAATGTGCTTTGATACGTTTTTCGTTCGATGTTGTTTTTCGTTTCTTTAGAGGCATCATTTCGCCCAGACTATGTGCATTCTAAACATTGAAAATTGTAATATTTTCGACGCTTTGCCGCCTCAGGTTTGGTCGCCTTTTCGTTCGATTACGTGCGTCAAAAGTTGTTTTAAGATTTTGCCCTTTAGGATTATCAGACGGTGCTGGATAACATGCGCGACGTGATACTTGCAACGGATATTGCCCAACATTTACGACTTCGTAAAGGCATCGAACAAATAGTGCACAAAAGTTACAATTACGACAATAAAAATAATCACTACTTATTGTCGTGCCTTTTGATAACGGCGTGCGATTTATCGGATCAAACGAAGAAATGGACAGCTTCAAAAAACATTGCGGTATGAAAATCTGTTTTTATTAGCTATGTTTTGCGCGACAAAACTGATTTCGCCGCTTTTGGTGATGTTTTAGGGTCAAATATATACGGAATTCTTTTCGCAAGGTGACTTAGAAAGAGCTATGGGTAATACGCCCAACGTGATGATGGATCGTGAACGGGCGTGTGTACCGAAACTACAAATCGACTTCCTTGATACCATTGCTCTGCCGTGCTACAAGTAATGTTCACAACAGTCAGTCGCCAGTGAACTAACTATAACATCATTCGATGACTAATATTTGTTTTTTTAGGCTCTTAGCGAAAATATTTCCCGACACTCAACAAGTATATGCCACAATTTACCACAGTCGTCGGTGCTGGGTTATGTTGCATAAAATATTGGATCAAACTAACGAAGGTCATTCGAAATGTAACTTAGACATTATACATAATAGCGAATTAGAAAACGAAGTCTTACGAGTGGTCGGTCCCATCGACATATCGCCCGACGACATTTTATTGACGGAAAAAGATAACAATAGCTGATCGAAAACGGAAGAAAACATCAAGAAAAGTTTCGAAAAGCATTTGTCCGATTACTTTTTTTGTTTCTGTCGTGTTTTTTTTCTCTAAATCTATGAAAGTTATATTTCTTACGTTTTTTACGTTTCAATTTTTTTATCGCGCGTTTTTCTTTGTTTTTCGTTTAGTTCTCGTTGCAGAAAGTGGTTTAGTTAGGTTAAATGAAAAAATTGTTCGTAGTTACTTCAAATTTCGATTACGTTTTTGTTTTATTTCGGTGTTTTTTTTCTTCGTACGCAGCAGGTCTGATTCTTTATTTAATTTTTTTAAAAGCAAAAAGAGAAAACTTGTGTAAGTAAAAATTATATATTTATATATGTAATTTTTGTTTGTTTTTATGTATTGTGCACTTACATTACATTCATATTAATTTTTTTGTACAATCGGCTGTGATTTCTCTTTTATGTCCCTTAATTAATTTCATCAGTACTATTTTTGCCTGTTTGCCTGTACGAAAGAGAAACAAAGACATGAATGAGGGATTAAAATTAAATCATCGATAAAAAGGGTTATAAAAACAAACAAGTTATATGTCGAATTAAGCGTGAAAAGGGCAAAACTGAGTAAATTCCGAGCCTAAAAAGGTTCTGATAATGTGCATCGACAAAATATTTTAATGGAAGAGAATTTTGCATTTTTACCGAGAAACATGCAAATTCATTATAGAATGTTGATATAGAATTGTTCATTATTGCTAAATGTTGAATGAGAAAGTAATTTCACGAAGAAAACTAAATTTGCTACCTTACTATTATTTTTATTTTTATTTTGGGACCTTATATTCAAACTTTCGCAGTAGTCTGATATTTTTTTGGCAAATTTTTAAACTAAAGCTATCGTAGTAAATGAACAATTCTATATCAACATTCTATAATGAATTTGCATGTTTCTCGGTAAAAATGCAAAATTCTCTTCCATTAAAATATTTTGTCGATTGACTTTTAATGAATAAAAAATGACTTGCTGTATAATTTTAGGGACAACTTTTACAATACAAAAAATGTTCTCTCAATAAAGAAAACTAATTGAGAAGCACAAAAAACCACAGGGCAAACCCAAAGAAGGTACGTAAATAAAAATATACAATTAGAAATAAAAAAATTTCTCCAAAATATGTTCTAATATAAAACGACAAAAACACAATAATAAAAATAAAAAGGATGCTAGATGAGATGCAAATAAAACAAAAATTTCAACGTTTCGTTCAATCGTCGCCGTTGTTACCGTTTTGTTTCATTAGATCCAATTTATTTTTCTTTGTTTTCACGGCGTAAACAAAATAGGTTAAAATTTCTTTCTCGTCGACGACGGGAATCGTTCGAAAATGATCGGCGACGGCGTCAGCCAGTTGATTTTTATTAAGACCAGGTCGAGTCGGTAGTTTGAAAAACTTTTTGTATCTTTTCAAAGCGTGAGCCGACAACTGATCGAAACGAATCTAAAATATGGAACATAAAAACAAGATAAAAGTTGGAAACAAAATTTTGCATCGGATAAAAACAAAGTATGCTTGATACTAAAGTATAAAAAAACAGATACGGAAACTTTCTTTACCGAAGCAGTTTTACGTCGTCGATTCGTCGCCGACGATTCGTCGTCGGAATCTTTGGAGGTTTCGTTCGCCGTCGTCGGACGTTTTCTAGCTGCGGCTTCACTCTTTCCTTGAGAAATCAATTGCTGTCGATGTATCTGGCATATTAAATTATGATCAGCCTAAAAATGACTCAATTAGTCAGTTTTTTCAAACACGATATTTTTTAACGAATATTCTAACAAAAAATGAGTTTTTCTACTAAATTGAACATCAATGAAAACTATGAATTCAAATTTAGCTCACTTCCGACGCAATCGTGACCTTTAATCGTTTTTGTCGGACCGTTTTTTGCATGCGTTTGCTGAAACAGTGGGAGCCGGCGGGACGCAAACAACGTTTACCGTTTTCGATTAAACAACAAGCTGACGAAGACGTCGAAGCCGGCGTCGGTCGACTTAAAGAACCCATTTCGGTCATATTTTGTTGAAAATTTGGCTAAAAAATAAAACAGTAAAAGTGATAAAAAACGATCGAACGCACTTCCGACGCTGATCGAGCGAAAAGAAACAAATTTCCAGCAGACAAGCATTCAATTACGTTCCCGCTTTTTGTTTCGTCCCGGTAACAATCCGGGACTGTAATGCGCTTGCAAAAGAGTAAATCGATTGATCTATACTTTTCAATGAAGGGAGAACCGATCTATAGTTTGCAAAATGCAAATTTGCTTGTTGTACGAGTTAATGACGTCATGCATTAGATAGTGACGTCATGGGATCAACCATTTATTAGACAGTGACGGCATATGAAGAAAGCAAGTGAGCAAAACTGTCAGTCAAGTAGGCAAAAAGTAACGTGAACAAAACCAAACAAGCGGCGAGGTCACTTGAAAAAAGCAAGCAATTACCCACGGTACTTATTAGCATTAATAGACAGTGACGTCACGTAAACAGTAGACAGTGAGCTCACATGAATAGTAGTAGACAGTATAGACGTCACACCGAATAGACAATACATAAACAATAATAGACAAGACAGTGACGTCACATAAATGAATAGTAGACAGTTAGTCACTTGAATAGTAAAAAAGCAACATCACTGAACCGGTCGAATGTCTTGGTCAGTTTCCCGTTCATACAATATGTAAGACTGTTAGGTATGCAAAAAAACAGGCTAAAATCTGTAAGGGAACAAAAATTAAAAAAAAATTTTTTCTTGAGTATGCTTCGAAAACACGATGGATGATTTTTGGGTTCCAATGGTGCATGGTGCATTCAGTTTTATATGAATCTTATTTGGAAATTGGTGTGCGCTATCTTTTACACGTAAAATTTTACGAATCGAATTTATCGATGCTAATTTGAAAATCAAACGCTTTTCGATCATTGTTTAAGTATTTTGAGAATGAAATTTCTTTCCTATCAACGAGTTACGTTGTACGAAACTCCTTCGAGGTTTTTCCTCGTCGGCAGCGACAATGCAACGAAGCTATTCTCGGTTTTAAAAATTGATCGAACAGATTCGAAAGAATTGCTCTTATCCGAAGATTCGCATCAATATTCGAAAGCAGAACTTGTACGTAACTTGCAATAACTGCAGTTTATGTTTTTAGCACGAATTTGTTTCGCATTTTAAACCCGTCCGATAGTTTTCAGGACGATTTGTTGCATACGATAAACAGTACAGTGTCCAAAAAGGCGAGCGCGAAATCGGAAAAGTTCTCGCTACGTTCGACGTCTTGCCGCGGTGTTATCGGTTTCGTGCGATTTCTGGAAGGTTATTACATGATTTTGGTGACAAAAGCAAGTCGAATATGCCGTTTAGGTTTGTTTGTCGTTTTTTGTTTACAGTTCCGTCATTCTATTCTTAGACAGTGAAGTCATTGTATCCTAGACAGTGACGTCATTGCGATTGTATGCTGTGACCATGTGAGAAAACATTTAACAATGAGAATTTTTCTTTTTGTGAAACTGTTTTATACCTGATCCCCTTTTGTTTAGGATACCATTGGTTTTACAAAATCGAAGATACGGCGATGATTTACGTTCCGAACGAGCAACCAAAATCGAATACGAGCAACGACGAACAACGTTATTTACGAATGTTTCAAGCCGTCGATCTGTCGACGAATTTCTATTTTTGTTACACGTACGATTTAAGTCGAACGCTCGCTAGCAACGTCGTCGACGCCGAAAAGGGTTTCGAATCGAAATACTTATGGAACAATTATTTATCCGAAGTTTTATTAGCCGGCGACGTTCGTCGACAATGGATTTTACCGATAATTCACGGATACCTCGGCTCGTGCTCGTTTAACGTTAAAAATACATCGATTCATATTATTTTAATCGCTCGCCGGTCGTGCAAGTTCGCCGGAACCCGTTTTTTGAAAAGAGGAACAAACTTTCGCGGGCAAGTAGCCAACGAAGTCGAAACCGAGCAAATCGTCTACGATCCGACGACGTCGTCGCTGGAACGAGGACGTTTCACGAGTTTCGTTCAATTGCGCGGATCGGTGCCGCTTTTTTGGTCACAAGATTTAACAAAGGTCGTCGGAAAGCCGCCCATTCAAATGGATTTAGTCGATCCGTTCGCCGTCATGCCGGCGTTGCATTTTCGCGAACTACGTTCGACGTACGGATCGCCGATAATCGCCATTAGTTTAGTGAAACGGCGCGAAAAACGTTTGCACGAAAGCGTTTTGCACGATCAATTCAGATCGTCGATATCTTATTTGAATCAATTTTTGGACCCGCAAGAAGCCATACTCTACCTTAGTTTCGACATGGCCAGATGTCATAAAGCGGATAATGTTTTACCTAAATTGGAGGAAATCGGTTACAACGTCGTTAAACTTACTGGGTGGTTTCAAACGTTTCAACCGTTGTATTGTCACGAAATTAGAAGCAGCCCGTATTTGCACGGATTGAAACTAAAATCGGTCGGCAATCTAGTGTTACAGAGCGGGTTGCCTCGAACGAACTGCGTCGATTGTTTGGATCGAACGAACGTCGCTCAATTCGTTATCGGTAAAGTTGCATTGGCATATCAATTGCATTCGCTGGCAACGTTGGACGAACCTGTTTTAAGTTGGGAAACAGACGTAAGAGACTATTTTCTTTACTAAACATTGCATAATCCGATGGAATTAAAATTTGAATGTAGTTCAGTGTTTTGCCGATATTATTCAGTTTCTCCAACAATAAATAAGCACGTTTTTTAAGGTTTGTCGATCTTTCGAAAATTTGTACGAGGAACAAGGCGACACGCTCGCCTTGCAGTACGCCGGCTCGCAATTAGTGCACAGCATTCGAACATACAAAAAAACGGCAGTAATGAAAGAGAAATCGAGGGACGTTCTTCAAACGATATCACGTTATTACAGTAATAATTTCGCAGACTATGATAAGCAGAACGCTTTGAATATATTTTTGGGCGTGTTCCGCCCCGGCTCGACGACGTGTAGAGTCAATTTATGGGATTTACCAACCGACTATTGGCTGCATAATTCCGTCGTGCATCCGTTTTCGAGCGATTATTGCGCATGGTACGACCTGCCCAACGATTTCATGATACACAAATTCGTGCCTTATCATTCGTTAACGAGTAACTCTCCGTTACCGTCGAACGAAATGTCCGATTACGATTTATATTATCGTACGTACGAATTTAGTTCGTTGGACGCTCTGCTAAATTCTACGAATCGCATCATAAGCGACGAATCGTTGACGCCGAATTCAAATTCTGCCGCGTCGCTAATCCAGCAAACGAAACCGTTTTGGAAACGCGGCCAAGCTTCTTCAGGTTTGTCCTTCACGTTGAATTTTAGTTACTGTTGAAGAGCTTTAGTTGAATTAGAACTATAGTTGCTGTAGAACTATAGATGTAGTTGAAATATAATATGTAATAATACAAACTTTTATTATTAATGTATTTTCTTTCGTAATTTATTAATTTGTCCTTGAACGACAGCGTCCGCGGCCCATCGTTGGCCTTCAGCGAGCGAAACATTGAAAGAAAACCTTATTTTCTTCCCGTTCGAAATTTGATGAATCGTATATTTCTTTATCTGATTTACTTACTCTGTGTACTAAAGCGCACCGGTTTTGCGCGTGAAATTATTCTTTATGGCACACCTCCCACAATTGACATCGTGCAAAATTTTTGAGCCGTTTAAAATAAATTAGCGTTCGAACGTAACTTGGCACGTAGCATTTATCAAGTGGCATTTGCTTTCTTTATTTATTCTTTGCTTATATAAAAAGTGGAAGCTAGCGCAAAAATTTGCTTTTTTTAATTACCGTTACATTTCGCAAATCACTTTTTTTTTCAAAGCTCGTGCGTTTTTGAAATTTGCCCGCAAATGAGCATGCTTTGTTATAAAACTCATTCATGACTATTTTTCATGAAACGCCCTTTTTTCACAATGACAGACCCACACGGCGATGAGATCATATTTTTCATGAAAAGATCATCTACGTTAACGCGTATGCCTTCGTCATTAAGTGGGTTTTTATTCGAAAAAAAACGTCCATTTGTGAAACTAAACGTGTGCTCATATTGTAAACTAAAAACGCATACGCATGAGACACTAAAAGTGACATTTTTATGAAACAGGAAAGAGCGCGGTAAAAGATGAAGACGAATCGGACAGCAGCGAAGAAGAGGGCGTTCATTCCGACGTCGAAGTTGTTTATTCTATCAATTGGAACGACCAATCGTATTCGGAAACAACGCAACAACAAATACAAAGCAAAAAATCGACGAGAAAAAAAACAAATTCGACGCCGCCGCCGGCGACCGCGTCGTCTTTCCGATTGCGATACGGCGGAGGTGCGACGTCGACGAAACAAATTTACGGTTTTGAATTGAAATCGCCCAGTAAACGCGACATGGCCAAATACGAACGATTCGCGAAATTCGATCAACGCCCGACATCGCCGTCGTCAATGATGAATAATGGGGAATTTGGAACGGCGGCGGCGTCAGCATCGTCGTCGTCGTCGGATCGTTTCGCTAGGTCGATGGAAATTTCCGGCGGAATAACTTTGAAACCGATGAGCCTGTTCACGAACGATAGTAGTTTCGGTGTCGATTTACCGGAAGTCAGCGATCAGGCCGTGCAAAAATATTGTCTATCGATAGCTACGGCGAAGATGGGCTCGCGTTCGCCGAGCGCCGTCGATACAAAAATTTATTTCGATTATGTGCAAAGTTTGCGCGTTTTTTAAAATGCCAGGCGAAAAAAATTAAGACATAAAACCTTAGACATCAGTCGTTTAACGTGCCAAAAATTTGTCCTTGTTTTTGTTTTATCATTTCGACAAGATACGATAAACGTTTATATTTGTTACGAAATAAAAAAAAGGCTCGCGTATATTGTTGGGCGTTTAGGAACGGCTGTTTCATTTCTGTGTCACATAAATTGCGCATCGCGCGGTCAAAATGCCATCGATTTTAATTATAACGTGCGTCGACGAGTTGTACGTACGCATGATATGTGCACGGCGTCGGACGACCGACTCGTAGTAGTTTTCCCCTCCTTCGCCAACCAACCGGTTGTCGTCGCTGCCGCCGCCGCATCGTAGTCGTGTTTTCATTTTTGGCAAGTTTCCGCCTAACATTCATTGGGTCGGTTGCTGTGCGTGCGCGTCATTCATAGTGGCCCTTTTTCGAATCATAAATCGTTTTTGCGGTTTTGCTCATTTTTTTTATTCGCCGACCGTTTTCCCCTTTCGGGGATCGAAAGATTAATTGGAAACGTTTCGGATTCATTTTTTACGGCGGTGAGCGGCTTTCTTCCGCTTTCTTGTTGCTTTTCGATTTTAATATCGCTTTGTCCGTTCTTAATTAATTAAATTACTTGAATCGTTTTTTGCCTCTTTGAGGAGTTGTTGCGAGTTTGTGGTACAATCAATCGCGTAAGAATATGCTTCATCTTTTATCTCTTTACGATTAGAAAAAAGTCTTCACTGATAACATTCGATGATTAATTTTAAAGCAGCAATGTCACGTATACGTTCATTAAAGTAATCCAGGTGGATAGGCGAAGAATTTTCTTATTTTAATTCTTTAATGTTTAATGAATTCGGGCTTGTTTTTTTTATTCATTGAATAATTATGAATTCAATACGCCTTTTCTTTCGATTCATACATGATTCTTCGTCCGAAGAAGTTTCTATCATATGTCACCTTTTGCATTTTTTCATCTCAATTTCGAAATGTACAAGTTTCGTTCCTTACGCAATAAGAACGCCGATCTTTTTTTATGAATAATTATTTTAATTTTGCAACTTTGTTCTTTGTCTTGAGGGCAAATAGTTTCAATCACGATATCTTCGTCGACTAGCTTAGCTGACGTCGAGAAATTTGTTTTTTTCAATCTTTTCCTCGCTTGTTATTATTAGTTCAGCTGTGTCATTAGAGGTTTCCAGGTCGATTTCTATACCTTTTGAAACGTTGTTGAGAACAAAATACGAAACTCGACGACGATGCAAGTTTTTATCATCGTCGCCGATGGAGCGCGAAGCGCAACGATGTTATTTGTTTTACCTTTCCTTGCTTACATTTCGTAAGCAAAAGGTTTTCATTCTCGAAACGTCTCACTTTCGCGTTTTTAGATAGCTCGACTATAGTTAGCTGCGACGTTATTTTTAATGCTAAACGCACAACGTTTCCAGTCCAAAATATCATTCGAACGGCGTTAGTTTCGGTTTCATTACGTTAATGAGTTCATTTTTGGTCGGTTATTGTAGAAAAGTGTGCAACAAATTGAAACATAAATCGTATTCAATGTTGGCAACAATGAGAAAAGAAGATGAAATTAATTTGGTACCGTCGTCGATGGACGTCGGCGGCGTTGAAAAAACGAGTTTCGGTTGTTTGCCGATGTTTCAGAATAATTCGGCCAGTTGTAGTTACAAAGATTCGTCGAAATCCAGTAAGGAAATTTCGTCATTCAGCCAACGTTTTTACACCGAAAACGTTTATTTTTCATTTATTTTTTGTTCTTTTTTCGTTATCAATTTGACATTTCATAAAGAGACACCGAAAGGAAAATTACTGATCAATCTTGTACATTATCAGTTTAATCATTGACGGTTAGGCGATTCATAAAAATGACTTTAATGTGGTACCGCCGAACAAAAAATGCATCGATTTTTTTGTCGAAAATTTCTAAACGGTTTTTTGTCAATTTTTTCAGCTTCTCCAAGTTTATTTTTGCGATCGTCGCCGCGAAACAATCGTAAGCCGACTTCGTTCAAAGATACACGAATAACGTCTCACGTTATTCCAACGTCGTTAACCGATGTAAGAGAAATCTTTTTTCTGACTTTCCGTTTCCTAACTGGTTTCTTTTTTCGAATCGGCATTTTACACGTTTTCGTTTCTGTTTTTTAAGCCGGAAATTTCCGATCGAGATAGAAAAGTGCCCATGGATTTTTCTTTGCCCAAAGCGAAAATCGTCAGTGATCCGGAGGAATTAATGAACGTCCTCAGAGAGGAACATATGAGAACGAAAGTAAATTTGATTAAAAATCGGCCGACGCGCGCATCGGTCCCATAATAATTTTTTTCCGAAAACGAACGAAAAACGACGCGAAATTTGTATCTTTTTTTATTTTATTAGGAAAAAATACGATTGCACTCTCCCGACAGTCGAATACCGCAATTAAGTTGTTACCTCATTCAGCCGTGGTTTCATCAAGGGATATCGAGAGAAAGTGCCAATGAATTGTTAAAGCATCATCAGTATAAAGAAGGGTAAGGAACTGTTTCAAATCTGGCGACTATAGTTTCTGTGAGACTATACTTGTAACCGTAGTTGGATGTTTTATTTTTAGAACTTTCCTAATTCGTTTGAGCAACCGACTACCAGGGTGCTTCGTTTTATCATTGGCGCATAATAATGCAGTGCATCATTATCCGATTTCTTCGGTACGTTTCGATTTATTGACTTTTTGCGTATTTTCGTTTCATTCTCGTTTCTCTATAAAGATTCGAAACGACGACGGCGAATCTTTTTTGACGCTGGATGGCGGTCGCACGAAATTCAGGGATTTAATACAATTAGTGAATTTTTACGAAGTTAATAACGGTGGATATATGCCAACTTTGCTGTTAAATTACATAGCTCAGACAGTAGGATTGACGCATCATAC
This sequence comes from Prionchulus punctatus, assembly GCA_034698125.1. Lineage (NCBI taxonomy): Eukaryota > Metazoa > Nematoda > Enoplea > Mononchida > Mononchidae > Prionchulus > Prionchulus punctatus. Next base: position 15,054 of record JAQGBA010000135.1, on the reverse strand, counting down.
GAACCCATTATGTTCTCCATCGAGTTTATAAACGAGAAATTTCTGGAAACGCGTTACATATGTATGTACATATGATATGATATACATATATACATATGATGTACCTTTTTATTAAACGTTTATTTTTGTAAAATTTCGTCATAATTATATTTAAACAAATTATAAACATTATTTGACCAAATACGTTTAATAAAATCAACAACTTTAAAACGAGAGGCAAAAAACAATTGTAAATTATATCGAAGAAAAATTCTTGAATTTTCTCTCAGCGGTTGTAGTTAAAAACATGTGCGTGTTTGCTCGACATTGTGCACTTTTGTGAAACGAATAAGAAACAAGAGAAGTAGTTGCCAGCTGATTGTTTCGATAAACAAGGATTGTGAAATTTCGATAATAAAGGATTGTTAAAACGTGTTTGATGATAAAAAAGCAAAAATTGTTACACTCTTTGAAGATGTAGAGGAACACGAAGAATTTGTTCATAATTTTGTTTTTGAACTCTTCTCGGGCAAAACGTACAAGTCGCATCGAAACTAGCCATTATATCCATAGTTAATTAATGAAGCTTCACTCTGGCCTGCATACGTTTCGACTTAATCGACTTGTCCACATGATATTTTTCAGTTTAGTTTTGAGAAATTCGTTTGCCAATGAATTTTGTCTGAATACATGAAATAGCGAAAAATATACGAAAGTCAACCAAAATGGTGTTTCGTTTTCCACCTACGAAACGCTGCTCTTTGTTTGATTTGCTCTTATTGTAGTTGCATTTCTTGTCGCTGTTGATCAATGGCCGGGCTTTGTAAAATGATGAATTAATCCAATGACACGCGTTGCTATCCGGGTAAAGTACCGGTTCATATCCAAGCGCTTACCAATATTTCTGGTTGGATCAAGAAAATCTGTGGTGACATTTTTTATTTTATAAAACGTGTGGTCTTGTATGAAATCTAGACCGTCCGTCAGCTGAAGTTGAACATTGGAGGGGCCTGGGGTGACATGGATGAGAAGTGTCAGATCTGTGTTTATATATTCCTATATTGAGGCGACATTGCGAACGAAAATCCGCGCGATCACTTTTTGGCATTTTCATTATTAACGTGCTTGAGCCAGAGGATATCGGTATGGATTGTTAACTGAATGGGGTATAAATTTTTTTGCTATTTCTGATTGTTGTAATAATATAAGGTTTAATTTCACATATTTGATATCCGTTTTGTGGTATTGTCAGCTGATATCATGCTTGATCCGGACTATATACATGTATGGAAAGTTAACTGAATGGGTGAAGTGTTTTTGCAATTTGTGATTGGGAATGGGCATTCTTCACCCCAAAAGTTGGGAATGGGCGTTCTTCGTCCCAAAAGTTTTCGAACCAATTTGATTATCAGCTGCATCCTGATGCCCGGACGTTAATCAGGACCAACTAGGCATCATTCAGTGAATGATCAGCTCGTTAATCAGGACCAACTAGGTGTCATTCAGTCCGCCGAAAAACCAGGCTTAGGTGTCTTGCGTCAAAAATGAAAGATTTGCCAATCAGAAAAACGTACGGATTAACGTTAACGACTGCGCAACTTTCTACATACCGTTGCCCGCTTTTTTAAGTGAACAGCAATGATACCGGCTCGTAGTAATTGACAGTCGAATTACCGTCAACTGAGACCGTTCCAATTGACTTGCTCATTTATTTTTCGCCGGTTGCTAATTCGAGTCAGCGTCTCCATGCCATGCTTCTACCAGTGCCTAAGTCGATTTGAGCTTCTACTTTTCTATCCAAAATCTCGGCGTCGACGATGGCCGCTGGCAGGCCACACATCGTCCTTGATGCTGTTCCTTGTAGTTTGCATGACATTTCTAAGCTGTTCTGGAATGCTACCTGCGCTCCCTTGCTCAGCTCTGTCTGGCATGACGTCGACCTTCTATGCCTGCGACTTTGACTATAACTCTAGAATTTTCTCTTACAACAGAATAATTTTGCCGATATCAGCACCCTTCAGTCCAGGATGATGACTGAATTATCACATTCTACAAGTCTTGTTTCTCTGTACTTCGTCGATTAGCAAGTCATCACGTGCCCAAGCAGTGCTCCAAACTAGCCATTCTCAGTCATCTGCACGTTGGATATTCTTTTCACGCTGTATGATTTCACAATTTGGGAAAGATGCTTGCCAATCGTTTCGGCTTTGGCTTTATGGGAGCACTGCTAGGGACCATTGGTACATAACTTTCGCTTAGTTTACAAACTAAATAAAGCAGCCGGCATTGCTGTCGAGCAGATAAGAGCAATCGCACTGCAGCGCAGTTAGATTAGTTCCTTATGAATTGCTCAATTCTCAAGGTGAAGAACTGAATGTTAGCAAAGACTTTTTATTAACATTGCAGAATCAACGGCGGCTAACACGCGGAATGGAGTTACGCTATTTTGTTGTCGGTAAAAGCAAAAGAAGTGTTTATATTTCTTTCACAAAATACGGTGGAATAAAATACGTATAGTAAACCTAAAGTTAAAATTTACAATCCGTATGCAGATTGATTTTAAGCATGCAGGATGGTGAAGAATGGCCCCCATCTTTGTTCGTTTCTCACAGGAGTCAAAATAATTTCCATTCTGATTTTAAAAGATTAGCTTAGTATATTTTGGTTTAGAAAAGCTCGAGACACGTCGCATTCACCTCGACTTGATATATTTTTACAAACTTTTTTATAATATGCTTTGTTATAGTTTAAATGATTATGTTGAGCGTGCACATTTAATGTCTCGTAAATCAAATGCTAACAAACTATACCGGCTCTCATGTAAACTGTTACGCTAAAATATTCGTACTTTTATCGCATTATTATGTATTGGAACGTTTTAGGTGAGGATATCACATCATTGCCAAACGTTTTATCGTTTTAAAAAAGCTGTTACTAAATTTAATTTTTCTCGTTTTACAAAAGGACGGCGGTTTTGAGTTTTATCGACTCCAGCCGTTCTTTGTTAAGCTTTTACTAACTCCGTATTTGTTTATTCTTTTGTAGTAATCTTCTGCTTGCACAAATAAATTACAATTGCAATTATTGATATGCGCTTCTTTCATTCGAAAAAATCTCACAGGACCAATTCCCAGCTGAACTCATTTCCAGATCTAAAAATCACTTGCTGTGACGTCACAGCTGTCTTTGGTGTTCCATTTTCGCAGGCGTTTGATGTTGTACTTTTGAGATACATTCAGATTTGTATCTATTCTCCATGTACGTAGATGAAATGTTGTGCGCTATACGTGCGTGTTTTGCTCGACATCGGTATTCGTTTATGAAACTTGCAAGAAAAGCAGATTATTCGTAATGACCAGCTGTTTTTATCGACAATTTCGATATGCGACGACGACGAAATGTAGTAATCTGATTGCGAATTGCCTTTCGAACAAAAATAAACTCCTATCGGCACCGTTTTTGGTTTCTACGAACGTCGGTCGATTGAAAGGCCATAGTCATTGGCAAAACATAAAAGACAGCAAAGGGAAAGCGGACGCACGTTATCATAAAACAATTATGTTACACACGAGGAGAATAGTCGTAAGCGTAAAAGGTATTTTTTAATTACAAAATGAAATGATTTTTGTGGATTTTGATGTAATCTTTTTCATTTCATTAGAAAGTGGAAGTGATCCATTAAAAAACAAAAACTTAGAGAAACTTATAACTGACGCTAAGAAGGACAACATACCGCTTACAACTTTGCAAAGAATTGTTAAATCTGCTTCAGTAAGTGCATTAAGTAATGAAAGAATAGTTACATTTTCGGAAGACGTGAAAAACGACTAATTTTTGGTTTTCAAACCCGTGAAATGAGTCGTTTTCTGTTTCACAGACTGCGATACTTGCAGAAACTGTTTACGTCGAAATTAAAGGACCCGAAGACAGTTGTTTAATCGTCGCTTGTAACATGGCCTCGAAAAAGGAAGCTGTATCTTTGATAAAACATCGTTTGAAGAAAGCCATCAGTTTTCCGTAGCATTCTCGTTTTTATCGCCTTTCGTTTGTTTGCAAGCACGTTTTTTGTTTTTCATTCATTCTGCAGGTTTGGCTTTGACAATCCAATCGTGAAATCGTATTTTACATATCACGGCGTCGTGTGGATCCAAAAAGATTCTACTCCTACGACCGATCCAGCGGAAAAAGAAACGAAAAAAGTTTGGAGTGCCGCCGTTCCTAAAGAAATACCGAAGCCTTTATCGTTGGACGACGCCGAAACTTTAGCAATCGAATTGAACGCTGAATCGGTGGCTGCGATAACTGACGATGATGATAAAGAAGCATTCGAAGTTTGTATCCTTGAGTTTCTTGTCTCTTTATTTGTTCAGCAGCAAATGTGTGCATATTTGTGTGTGTTTGTGCAGTTCGTTTAGCTGAGTTTTTTTATTTCAAAACCAATGATCTCTTGAGTCCTGTGCTGGCTTCTAAAAAATGTTGTCAGCCTCTCCACATTTAGCCCTGCTTTTTGTTTTTTAGATAATTTGCGATCCTGTTCACGTGACTAAAAATGAAACTGAACTGTCGAAACGAAATTACATTGTACTAAAGGCTGAAAAAGAATTTCGCCCCATCTGTCGCGTGAAAATATCCGAACCGAGCAAACAAATCTTTAAATTAATGTACGAAACTTTGGACAATATAGAAGAAATTGAAAACATATTCGACAACGTTGAGTACGACGAGGAATAGGAAATTATTTAGTTTATATTATTTAGCTGTGCGTAGATTTTTGCTTTATTGTTGAATTTTATTATCTTTCAAAAAATGCATCAAGAAAAATCATTTTTTCATTTCAATTTTCCTTTTTTTACTGCCTTTCCGTCGTTTTTTACGATCGATTTGTCGTTTCAATTGATTCAGTCCTTTATCTTTCCGGTTGTCGTCAACGGCGTTCGTATCGAAAACTTCTTCCTCGGTTTTATCGAAGTGGTAAGTTTCAGTTTCTCGCTCTCGCCGTTCGGCCAAATTGGATTTCGCCTGCACCTTATCCGTGTATTTATTGGCTTTTTCGAACTTTTTCTCTCTGCGAATCGTATTCGGACAGAGATAATCTGGATTTTCGTACAAAGCCGGTCCTCCGAAACTGCCTTCAAAGATCTTTATCAACTGCAAAACCATTCTTGGGCCTAAAACACGGAAAGAAAACCATCGAATCCGGAATGAAACCAGATTCATTAATTTCTTTACCAATTTCTTCGAGTTTTTGGCTCGATTCATCGACTATTTGATAATTTCTCATCCAAATTCGATCGTCGTCGATGGAGAAATTCAATACGTGATCAACGAACGGTTGACTTTTAGGATGATGATTCGGCGTCGAAAACGTTTGCGCAATTAATTCTTTCAACAATTGATAATGTCTATGTTCGTCGAACGCTTTATCAAACGATAAAATCGGTCTCGAACCTTTCAGACAATTGCCGGACATTTTTAATTCACCCGTCGTGTGCACGTTTTGAACGAGAAATTTCGCGCTAGGGCCTCTGAAAACAAATATAAACGCGTCAAAATTGAAACAACGAAAAAATCCGTTCAAACAACCTTTCGATATTGGCTAACCACAAATAAAGATCTTTTCGCTTTCTCGTTTCGAAATAAATGCATTTGTTGCAATTTTTCATTTCGCAAATTTCGTTAATATAAATCAACTTTTGTTTCTTTTCGATTTTTGATTCGCCTTTCGAATGAGGTAGAAGAGTTTTTAAGTCGTTCATTAAATGACGATCGCGATAGGAAGCGCCTCGAGAGCAAAATATTAAAACCCTTTCCCGGTTCGTCCATTTGTCGTTTACGGCGAATTCCGGTTTCGTCTCCCCGCCTCCGCTTTGTTCGTCCGAACTGTCTTCGTCGTCCGATTCGAAAGAATTATCGCTATCGTCTTCGTCCTTTAATTCCATTTTACGAAACAGAAATGGTCTCGGAAATACAAATTTCTAACAAAATTTTGTCACGCAATGTTAACGATAGCGCACAGTTTTCGTTTCACATGTACTGGAACTAAATTAAGATTTTCGACCAATCTATTCAGAAAAATCATCATGCTGTTTTTGATATGAAAGTACCGTTTCGGAAAATAGCACTTTTTTGTTTCAATAAATGTTGGAATAAATCATCTGTAATTCAAATCAGTTTTATTTTTATGCATTTTGGTGATGAAATTTTGTTTACTTAATGCATAAACTGAATTCAGTGTTAGCACAAAAAAGTACAACAGCGCAAAACATTTTGAGATTTTAGAAACAAAACATTTTGAGAAACAGAAACATTTTAGAAACAAATTTAGAAACATTTGTTTTTATTTTTATCGACGAATGAAATCAATCATTTGTTAACTCGTTGATAGTTAATTAGCTTAGGAATCTGGAATTGCGTGAAACCTGAAAAAATGATCATGTTGAATCCAGAATCAATAAACAAACAGATAAGGAACCAAAAATGGAAGAAAAAGACACTGAAATCGATGATTATTGCAAATGTTATAATTAATTCAACAATCAGTGCAAACAAGTACAACATCGTGAGACTTTTTCGATTCGAAATTGTTCAAAATTTCTTTTAATTCCTCCCGTTGAGTCTTAAAAAGACCGTTCAAATTTTCTATGATATCTTTCTTCATAGATTCAAGTTCTTGATAGTTTTTCGAATCGTATTGAGGTCTTGCCAATGTCGAAGATGACGCTGATGACGATAAAAATCTGAACTGAGATTCGCCTGCTTTGGTTTTCAAAAATGGATGTCGTTGCTGCTGGTCATCGTTGTCTTCTTCTTCTTCGGTATCTACAGTCGATTGCGAAGTTAATTTCGCCATCGGTGGCCTTCGGTTGGGTAACTTTTTTTGAGTCCCACCAGCGCAAGATAGCGTCCTAAGGATTTCTTTTTTTACTCCATCAATATGACGCGATGATCGATCGATTTCTTTATTCCGATCATCTCGTAATTCATACCTTGAGTCAAAAAGAAACGAAATTATGTTCGAAAGAGAAACGAAACGAATACTTTTGAGAAATGGTTTCTTACCTTAAACTCGAAATATCTTGTTTGATTTCCAGTAAATCATCTTCGTTAACTCTATCCATTTTCATGTCTTTCTTTATTTGATGGATGTAACGAGAAACTAGCCTTCTCATTATGTCCTAAAACAAAAATCTTGTCAAAAATTACAAATTATTTTGTGTTTCTGGATTAGAGCCTGTACTGTACTTGGTAAGTTAATCTATCCGGCAATCTTTGCGGCGAACATTCAGACAGTTTTTGTTTTTGTTTATTGTATCCGGGTCGCTAAATGAAAGAAAAATGTCAAAATTCTGAAAGAAAATTGTTAGGCAACCTACTTTAATGGTTGGACGCTTCTTTCTCGTTTCCCATTTGTACCTACCTCGGCACCAAAGACAAACGGAATAGCATCCTTTTAAAAAGTACCAAATCGCTTTTGGTGTGATAACGATGTTGAACGGAGCCGGTAAACTTGAACCTTCGTCGAAGTGGCTCATCCACAACTTCGTTCGATGAAACTTCCATTCCAAATCGGCGTGATCCTGTTCAATGAAAAAAAGGCTTAGGTTAGGAAGCAGAATGAATTCAAAAAGCGACTGGCTGCATCGCGAAACAGGCACCAAACATGTTCGTGTGATTTTCATCGATTAACCTGATTATACTCACGTTGATCGTTTGGAATGAATGGCTCATCATTGCAATTAGCATATTTAATAAAACAATAATGGAAGTCACGTGATAGCCGATGTAGAGCCCGCTGCCGACTAATTGAGTGAAAAAATGATCTTCGACGATATCCGTGGCCGTCGGGCTCGAAATACTAAACAGCGACCACATAAGCGTCGTGTACGAATTTGCAATGCTGAAATGCAAAATTGCGCAGAATGGAATTGGGGAAAACATATAATTGCAGATATTTGCTAACGGCACTTACGACGAGAATGCCATCGAATTTTGTCCGCATGGTTGACCAGCATCGCACAAGCCAATTTGAGGACTATAGTACCAATATAGTTGGGCCAAACCGATTGCGAACGAGGTCAAAACGAGAAAGAATATGAAAAAGAATTTCGCTATATCCAACAGCATACAACCCAAAGATATTTGCAGCGGTCCCAAATATGGGTTCGTTTGAAACAAATATATAATTCGCGAAAAACTAAATACGTTAGCAACGGCAAATAAACATTCCGAGACGAGCATCGGTTCGTTGGATACCCAGTGAATTCGCGCCAGGCGAAACGGACCGTGATCGCCCGACCGAACTATGTAATAAGCCACTAATCGCAACGTAAAAGTCGTTATATACAACGAAACCATTATGAAATCCAACCAGTTCCACCATTGATGAATGTATTTCTTGTAACCTTCTTCCCAAAGTTGCTTGATTTCCGACCAAACCATGCCTAAATCAGTTTCACAAGTTGATAAAAGAACGTTTCAACAATTAACTTTTGAGGGCGCTAAATCTGATGAAAATTCGATTATTCGAGGCGAAAAGTTATTTTTAGACATTTGCAAAAAATTACTCCTAAGATAAATGCTTTAACCCCTTTTTGATTAATTATATAACTATCCAAGAGGAGCAGAAACAAAAAACAGAATTATTCTTAGCATGTCAATTTATCGAAACAAATTCATCCATTAACAACGTCGTTAACCGCTGTCTTCCAAACTTGAAACAACAACTTATCTTTTCTTCTTACGTTTGCTAGTTTGTTCTTAGAGGTAGTGAGTTGAAGAGAGATAATAAAAAAGAAGGAAAGTCCAGTAATTTAGTTGATCTTTGCCGAAATAATGAATCTCTTTCGAGACTCATTAACTATTATTTCATAGTGTGCAACTTTCAGGTGCGTCAGCGAGTGAATCGAAAACTGTCTCAGTTTGTAACTTACCAAACACCCAAACGGTAATAAATGTTTCTAAAATGGTCGGCTGAGGTCCACGTTCGGACGCTCGACTCTTATCGTAGGACCATTGACGGTACGTCGCCATCGTTAAAAGCAATAGGAAACAAGCGAACGACGTCGAATAATAAAGAAATTTCATAAACGGAGATCGAACGATTCTACCGATTCTACTTTTCGGCAAGAATATGTAACACGTTGACAATATCGGCCACAATAACATGAGTAAAATGCAAACGAAAATATTCATCGTCGAACCTCTTTCTTGCCTTCCAGGAAAGCCTTCGTACCAAATAGACGTTAGCAATTGTTGGCAATGAGGATGAGCAACGAACTGAAAATATAAAAAAACAGTTGCAAATTTAGAAAACCTAACCTCAAGATTAAAGATTTGTACAATTTGCAAGACAATGCATGATTTTGGCTTTTTTTTTATCAGTTTGAAGCAAAATTTGAGTTTTAACCGCCGAGTACCTGTTTCTGTTCGTATTTTATTGCCAATTTTAGCCGCGATAAACTGAGTTTTGCGCCCCATATATCGTCGGGATCGTCGGAACAAACGTCTTTATTAAGAACGGCTATAACTTCTTCGGTGCTTCGACATTGACTCATTAAATCGCAAGCGTAACTTTTGCATTGTTCGTTCAATTGCCAGTAAGCTTCTTTGAATTCGCACTCTCTGCTCGATAACTTTTGCAATTCCCAACTCAGTTTGAAACTAGTTAAAATCGGATCGTTCGACGTCAACGATATCCAAGCGGGACTTGCCAGCGCGCGATACGTGTAAATTCTACGAAGAGAATGTTTCAAACTGTCGTTCAAACGTTCTTCTTGACACGTTTGACACGAACACGACAAACTGTGCGGTTTGTGAATCGTCGCGCCGCGCGTCAGTAAAAGTTGTAAAATTTCGAATTGATTCAAATGCGCCGCCAGGACGACGGGCGATATATCCGCCGAATATTCGTAATTTTCGGCGTCCTTTGTGCCTCGTAACGAATCTTGCCAACCCTCGCAGCCGAGCATTTCCGCCGTTATGCTCGGATGGTCGATCAACATTTCGACAATTTTATACACTCCTTCTCGTACGGCGTACAGTAAAGCGTTGCCGATTTGTATCGACGGCGATTGTAATAAAACTTCGACGATTTCGAAATTTTCATTATCGACGGCAATTTCCAACGCCGTACGACCCATAACGTCCGTGCAATTGACGTTAAAATTAATAACGTCGGCATCGTCGATGAATTGCTCGATGGTCGGCTTGTCGCCTTTGTCGGCGGCGTCCAAGAACTTTCTCTCTTTCGGATCCATCGTTTGAACGTTTTTCAACGGTTTCAACGGCGGAACTTGACTCGGACGTCGAAGTTTCCTCGGACTGTCCAATCTACAACCGACTCCGGCGCCGATACCACCACCACAACCACCGCCTCTCGTGGGACTCAATGTCATCGGAGCGATGTTATTATGATAAACTACTGAAACAAAAAAACAAGTTCGTTTTTTTCTCCACTTTTCCAAAATCGCCCGAAGAATAAGACTATCGTTGTTTTGGTGTCGAAAACAGAAACATAAGCGTGTACATATGGAACTCCGATATAATCATGAAAACACATTAATCTTAAATGTAAACGATCTGTAATCCGCGTCACGGAAAGGCAATATATAAATGTTTAAAAAATCATTGCAAACTTGTACCCTTGGAATTAGAATAAGAGGGATGTGCCATAATTTCAATTGATTAGTTTCTAAATTATACAACTTGGCAAACATAGTTCGGTTATCATCGTGATACAACGATGTTGAAAAACGTTTTAAACAATCTGTTTTTATTTAATCAAAACATTTCGCTCGAAAGATTGTTCGCAAAGCGTCGCCAATTTTTCGTAAAAGTTCTCAAAAGATTTTCCAACCGAAACTAAACTAATGCTTCTTAAAAACTCTGATAAACAAATCGTAAAGCGAAAAACCCTCATCCGAATCATGTTTTCCGAGCGGCGACATGTGGCGATGGAAAAAAAGTCATTTGCCAATCGTGTTTTACCGAAGGTGAGTTGTGTTTTAAAATTTTGCTTAACAATGGGGCGGAAATTTTTTTCCGAATCAAGAAAGGGTTCCCCGTTTTCAAATTCTGAAGGTGCGTTTTGTTGTGAATTTAACAGGGGCGTTTCTATAGTTTCTATTCAGAGCGACTATTTTTGATCGGAGAAGTTATTTTTCGTGCATTAAATTAATTTCTGAAACATTTTTAAGCGTAATTCTCGACAATCGAGTAGGTTGACACGACTTAAACTTGGTAATATTAGGAAACAAAAACAACACTCAAATCTCAGATTTGCATGACAATTTTCAAGTAGAATGTCATGTCACAATCAATGCCAAAACGACGACGTTTCGTGTCGTTAAATAATAACGAAGAAACATTTCAGAAACATGAAACGACATACTGTAGTGAGCCCAGTGAAAAAATAGATTAACACTGCTCAGAACATTTTTGGCCTTAAAACGGTGATAAAATCATCAAAATTACGTACCAGGTACTGTTTAAATGGGCTAAAAAGCAATACTAAATGAAACTTCCGATTTTTTACATTCGTTCGAAAATTTCGTCAGCTCGAAAAGTTTTATCAATAGTGCCGAAAAAAAAGTAGTTTGACACCTCGTTAGATGAGCTACATGCGTTTTGTTGGAGAAAATGAAATTTGCCTTTTTCGATTCAACTCAAGTATGATAAACGCGCATTAAAATGAAACGTCGTTGGTCGACCGTCGTCGGCGAAATGAGCCCGCGAACATGAGGGATGAGCCGCCCCGAAATCCTCGGCAAGCACGAGATTCGAACAAGAAAGAAATCAAAATCCGTCGCGTACTTCTTAAATTCTGCCTCGTTTGGGGAGGAAAAAAAGGAGAATTATAACGATTTTTGACTCGGTTTTCACGATTCACTGCAATCTTCGGTCGGAACCGTTGTCATTAGGAATAAGTTAAAAGAAATGAATTTTAAACGTGCTCCGTCCGCATATCGTTAATCAATGAACGAAAAATAACCAAGATTAATTTCTGAAACAAAAAACAAACTTTTGGATAAAGAAAATTCTTTATCCACCAATAGCATTTATTGTACGACTCCGCCGGGAGTGCAATTTCAATAAAAGCGAACTATTATTTACATTTGAGTGATCAATTTGAAGTTCACATAAAATTCGACGATAAATTTTCGGAAGAGAGTAGTAAAAAGTAGCACTGTTTCGATTCAGATTTAGACTCGAGTAGTATTGATATAATATTCATTATTTGCATTCGTGATAAACGAAACGATTTCCTTTGTATTTGGAAACATGCAATTTCATTGTAGAGCTCTTTGAAAGTGTAAATGATTGCTTTAATTTGAAAATCAGGTAAAAAAAAACTGTAACAAAAATGAATTCATTACAAGAAACTGCTGCTTATAAATGAAACAAGCCAAAAGATGTAAATATTAAAGGAGGTTGTTGAATTTTCTGTTTCAAACTTTCAAAATTGTGTATTTTATGTTTTTGTCTGGAAAGCTGAAACCACATTTCATATTTTAATCGAACAGTTAAAACAGAAAAGAACATTCGTAAGTAAAAAGTACATGAAGAAAAGCGAAATGCAATTAAGTATCAATTTTCGGCGTTTATTATTCTATTCGTCGCGGTGGTTTAAAATCTCTTTTCGTCACAAAACGTTTTGGCGTTAAACAATCTAAGACCGGTTCTTCCGTTTTAATTTGTTTTTCACTGACGATAATTTGAGGACGTTTGTAAGCTGTTTTCTCAATCAAACGTGTCGGTGTTATATGTTCGTAAGCCGGATCCCGTTTGTCGACAACATCGCCGATAATCCGATTTAAATCGTCCAATTTCGAACGTTTCGCCGACGACGTGGCGGGCGTAATCGAACTACTTTTAGACGATAATCGAAGCTAAATAGTTTACGAAACATGTCGAAAAACGAAACAACAAACAAATTATAGATGGTGCTAACCAAAGAAGATTCGTAACTTGAAGTTGGCGTTCGACCGAAGGACAAAATCGAGTTCAATATATGTTTAGCTTCGTTTTTGAAATTAGACACATTCTGCAATAAAACGTACTTGTAATTGACAAACGGCTGGTAGAAATTGAACACGACTACCTTGCATTCAATATTTGCCCGTAAATCGTTTAAGGCGGACAAAAGATGACGAAATTTCGGTGCGGTAGTGAACAATGTCGATTCAGTTGTGTGCAATTGAGGAACGCGAGCTTTGGCACTTACAGAATGAGAAGATAAATTTGCTACAGCCACGAAATTTCCCACTGTAGCGGCGTCGTTCTGAATGAAATATCGTACGGTTCATTTGCAGATCAGTGCAAAAAAGTGTAACAAAATTTTTTACTCTTAAGCCATCCAAAATTTTGACCGAAACGAATTGATAATCGCTGTCAACAAGATAGACAGTGTCGCAACTGAACAAAACGAGAAAAAACAATGTCAGTCTGTTTTATGGCTCATAGTAACATTTACTTATTTCCGACAGCGACATCGATAACGAATCCGACGATGTCTAATTCGTTTAACAGCGTGTGCGAAATATCGTTTTTTATAGACTCAAACGATCTAATTCGGTTAGTTATTGTATTATCGCTCGAATTTTGTAAATCGTTGTCATTCTTGATTTTGCACCCGTTTCTCAAGCGACGATTGAACGTTGGTGACTGGGACAACGATTCATCGTGTTCGTCGTCAACAGGTTTATCTGTATTTACCGTTAACGTGGACGAAACCAATTTCGATTTTGAATTGTTCTTTACATCATTAAAATACTCTGTTGAAGGTTTTTTTGAATTCTGTCTTTCGAACGTTGCTGATCTGGACAACGGTTCGTCTAACTCAAAAAACCGTTTGGCAAACGCTAACGACGCAGCTGACGGAGCAATTTTTCGTCCATTGCCCGTTTTAAATCCGACGAATTCTGATTTCATATTATCCAGTTCATGAAAATCGCTTACTGCATTCATCTTTGCGCCCATATGATCGACGGACGAAGAAGGCTCATCGAATGCACAAAACCGTTTGGCAAAGGCTAACGACGCAGCTGACGGAGTAATTTTTCGTCCATTACCCGTTTTAAACCCGACGAATTCAGAATTCACATTATCCAGTTCACTAGAATCGTTGAAATTAATTTTTGCACTAATTTTTGAGCAAGGAATGTCGATAGACGACGATTCTTCGGATTTCATATTATTCAATTCGTGAAAACCGCCGCTTACTGAATTCATTTTTGCGCCCAAATCATCGACGGACGACGACGGTTCACCGAACTCACAAAACCGCTTGTCAAACGCAAATGACGCAGCCGACGGAGCAATTTTTCGTCCATTACCCGTTTTAAATCTGTCGACTTCTGATTTCATATTATCCAATTCGGTAGAATGGCTTACTGAATTCATTTTCGAGCTCGAAATGTTTTGGATCAGCGACGACGACGACGGTTCATCGATTTCGCAAAACCGCTTGGCCAAAGCTAAAGTCGAAGCTGATAGTACAATTTTTCGTCCATTTCCGGTTGTAAACCCGGCGAAACCAGAATTCGTATTTTCGAATTTATTAAATTCATCAATTGAATTCATTTTAAATTATTGTAGGAGCGGTTCTAATAAACAAGCATTTTTGTGAAAAAAAACAACGCACGTCTTTTTTTAGTTGGTATTCAATTTGAGTCCGAAAAATATTCAAACATCAAAATCTAACTCAGTATTTTGGATTTTCATAGGTTGCCAAAATTTCCAGTTGAGTCGAAAATTGATTTCAAAACTTTTGTTTCAAATTATGCAAAAATTCGCAAAGGAAAGTGAACTTAAATTAAAGAATAAAGTTGGAAAACAAAAAATAAAATTTGTAACTGTTTTTGCTGAACTCTTTTTCAACTCATGCATTGCCGCAATTTTTTAAGAAAATCTTTGTAATTTGCGAGACAATAATACGTGTTCAGAAATACATTTTTCGTTTAACACATTGACGACAATGTGGCCCACGGGTGGGCCACACTTTTTGGTCATGTGGGACAATGTGGCCCACCGGTGGGCCACACTTTTTTGATTCACTTTTTTTGCCAATTTTGCAAC
>JAQGBA010000134.1:0-61831 GCA_034698125.1 Prionchulus punctatus | reverse complement strand
GTTGAAGCTCAGTCTTCAGTTCTTGGTATTTGAGGATCTTTTCTTGTTCTTTCTTTCCTATGTTGATATCCAGGGGGTAGGCGAAATCAATTATGAGCAGGGTCTTGAGAACATTAAGGGAAATAATGGAATCGACCACACGATAACCATATAAGATTGGTAGTAAATCAAGAGTTTCTCGTCGCCAAACTAGCCAGAATATCTCGGAACTTCGTTCTGTTTTCTTCCCAATTCGTCGTTTTAATCATTCTAGCCGAAAGTGCCACCCGATTTGCAAAAGTTCGTATTGTTTTCGAAACGGATTGTATTACGTATACAGTAGGCAACCAAATACTGTATAGTTTGTCAAACCATACAGGAGGTGTAACAAACGGCGGAGCAAAAACAGCAACCAACCAACCCGCGCGGCTGCACGATTTACACTCCAGGTTATTTTTCTTGTTACAATCAAAATCGGTCAAACGAAATTCACTTTACACTAATTGGAAAGTCAATCTTATGGTCAATGGTCGTGTCACGACAATGCCCGTTTTACTAACAATTATTTTGTTTTTTATGACGCTACTAAACAAAGTTCAGTGCGAATGCTATGGTCACGGTACAGTGGGAACCAGCTTAGCGAACAGAACTATCTACAGAATGAGCGGAGCGACCGGCGCGTGTATCGTCGTACACAACAGACTCAAGCCATACAACAAAGCCAAACAAATTTGCAACGCCAATTTCGTGGATGGCAAGCTGATGACGACAGAAAATCGCAACAATCTGGTGACTTCGTGGATAAAATTCAACTTCACAAGGTCGAGTATTGCGAACGTGTGGGTCGATTTCCAGTTAGCGAGAACATGTACAGCGTTTTCTATTGTTCAAAATGTTACAAATGAAAGGACTCGTTGCAGCGATAGTCAGGCAAGATTTGATCGCGAACATTTCGCTTGCCAATACTCGTTTCATTATACTTGTTCATACAAAACCGTATTTGAATCAGACTGGACATTCGCCAATGGTGACTGCATCGCAAAATTTCTAACAACGTGGCAACACAGCGACGCTGATCATCGACTAAATTGCAGCATGCAGCGAAATAATTCCATCACCTACCCTCGGAAATTTTGCGACTGCGTTAAAAATACTCCTTGGAACTCGTGGACGCAATGGACAGCGTGCAATGCTACGTGCGAAAAAGGATTTTCTGTTCGACAAAGAAGTACGCCGACAGCATGTCCGAATCAAGGTGTTCAGCGGGAAATCACGACTTGCAATAGGCATATACCTTGTACGACATCAACAAAATCGTCCAGAAAATCGTCATCATCGTCCGGCAATTCATCATTATCGTCCAGCAAATCGACATCATCGTCCAGAAAATCGTCAACATCGTCCGGCAATTCATCATTTTCGTCCAGCACAATTTCGACGTCGACATCTTCCAAGTCAAAGTCAGCGGCCAGCAGTTCATCAAACGTAACGAAGTCAATTATCGTCGTAAAATCTCAATCGTTATTAAATCCCGCACTTATAGTGATCTTCATTTTCGGTATAATCGGAAGTATTTCGCTGTGCGTCGCCGCTGCGTTTTTGTGCAAATCGGATTCAAAACGAGTCAAGCCATTGGGGTACATGTCGAAAGCGCGAGGAAATCAAATCGAATCGTCGACGAGTGAACAAAATTCAAAATTTCAAGAATTGAAGTCCCAAGAAACCGAAAGGTTTAACGTTTCACTTAAGACAATATCCGCTAAAAGTTTCGTACCGAAAAAATTTGATAAAATGACAGCCAAAATTCTACCGAATTCGAGGAAATCGCCGCCGAAGTCCGAATCGACAAGTAAATCAACCGCTCAGTCTTTGAAGAATTCTAAAAATTCTAAAAAGTAAATTCGTGATTCTTAATTGAACAATGCTTGCTAAATTTTGTAAATGCATCGTAAAAGCTAAATAATTGCTTTCGATTTTGTTTTTTGTTCGTTATCAATAAAAAAGTTGTCAAATCGTGCACTTTATTCCGTTTCGCGCGATCGATCTACCAATCAAAAACGACTTACCAAAATTCACTTTACACTTTATAGAGTTTGAAAAACCAATTTTCAACCATTATTTTGTTTCGCGCGAGTGGAAAGCGGTCGTGTTGCGATATGTTTGATTTGCAAACAAATATTTTGTTTTTTACGAATCTAATAACTGAAATTCGATGCGAATGCTACGGACACGGAACGGCCGGAACCAGTTTAGTTGGCGTTCCAATCTACAGTATGAACGGAGCTGATGGTGCATGTATCGTCGTAAATAAAATACGCCAGTCGTACAACGAAGCCAAGAACGTTTGCAATTCGGAATTCATGGACGGGAAGCAGATGACGGAAGAAAATCGTGACAATTTGGTAACTTCGTGGATAAAATTCAATTTCAATGCAGTTTCGGGTATCAGTTTGGGTCGATTTCCAGTTAGCGAGCGGTTGTCCAGCGTTTTTTATTGTTCAAAATGTTACCCAAAGAAGATCTGATTGCGACTATAGTCAGCCAAGTTTTGATAATGAACACTTTGCTTGCCAATACGCGTTTCATTACACTTGCTCTTACAAAACTGTATACGAATCAGTCTCGACATTTCCTAGTGGAAATTGCATGACGAAATTCCTTACAATGTGGCAACACAGCGACGCTGATCATCGGCAAAAATTGCAGCATGACGCGAGAAACTTCCATTCACTACCATCAGCACTTTTGCGATTGCCTAAGACATTCACATTGGAACGCGTGCACGCAATGGTCCGCCTGCAATGCTACTTGTGAAAAAGTATACTCCGTAAGATACAGAAATGTGCCAACGGCATGTCAGGGTAGTTCGACTCAAAATGTTTAACAGGAAATCACGACTTGCAACAGGCATACTGTATATATTGTACAACAACGACGCAATCGACATCAACTTCAACTTCAACCCAAACAACTACAACTTCGAAATCGACATCGACAAGCACTTCAACTTCACGAAAATCGATAAGCCATCAACTTCAGCAAAATCGACAAGCACATCAGCTTCACCAAAATCGACAAGCATCAACTTCATCGTCAAGTACAACTTCGACCTCGTCAAGAAAATCAAATTCATCCACAACTTCGTCGTCCTTACTGTCTACAAGCAAATCAACTTCATCACCCAGCACATTTTCGAGGTCCGAAAATGCGCTTCTGATAGAACCCGCGTTGCCTGCTATTGTTTGTTTCGTTATAATTGGGACTGTTTTCCTTGCGACGGCATTGTTCTGATATGTAAGTCGAAATCGAATCGCCGCGTTAAGCCTTTAGGATATATGTCGCAAAGAAGGGAAAGGAGTATCGAATATCCAACGAGCAATCAAAGTTCGGGAGAATCGAAGTCGACAACGCGAGAAGTGGAAAACGATTCAACAATTGACAAGTGTTAAATTGAAAGAAATGAAAAGAAAGAGCCAAAGTTCCTTCGAAATTGGGTAACTCGACGACGAAGTCCTTTAAAGAATCGACAAATGGAAATAAACCTAAAAAATCGAAAGAAATAAATTCGTAATTTAGTATTAAATTTCATCGTTGCTGTAAAAGGTAATAAATTGGATTTGGATTTATTTTTTTGTTCGTTTGAAAATAAAAAGCTGTCAACTTTTTGCAAATTTTTACTATGGAAATATCACAAAACATTTAAACTAGATTGCGGGCAAATTATTTGATACATAGAGAGAATGACGAGTAAAAAATATTCAAACACCTATCGTAACTTTTTTGAGGCTGAATTTATGTTAAAATCGGCTGAGCTAGTGTGCAATTGGACGTTTCGAATGAGAGTTGCAGAAAGTGACAGTTTTTAAAACAAAACTGCCAAAAATAATGTTCATTGTGATTAAGAAACTTGCTGTTTTTTAATAATTAATAGATCGTTATAACTTCTTTTCCGGATCCGCGTACCATCAAAACTCTTTCCAAACCCTCGGTTAAAGCTTCCAAATATTCCATGTAATAAATCAAACCGTCTTTGTTGCTCGGCGGTCTCGGCAAATTCATAATAATCAGCCGACTACTGGACGACTTCTCTTTCATCATTTTATTCATTTTCATGGCTGTGTGCATTTTGCGAACTTTATTCTTGTCCAATTTATCCCAACGCTCGTTCGATCTTGGTTCGGTACGAGTTTTGAATTTGAGTTCTCCGTCGTCATCGTCTTCGAGAGAGGATTTCTCGCTAAAAATGACAAAATAGGTAACTTTTGTTGGGAAATCTTAGCAAACTATGGATCAAATGAGTCATATTTCGTCACCGAAGTGAGCATCTCAAACTCAGCATCTCAAGTCCGAAGTCAGCATTGATGAATTTCGCATTTATCGAGCAGCATTTACCAAATTAGGCATCTATCAAAGCCAGCATCTGCCGAAAAGCAGCATCTACCGTAGAAGCGTCTTTCAATTCAGCATCAACCATCTCGACACGAGCTTATCAGCATCAGATTTTCCCCAATTCAGCTCTACCGAAATCAGAATTTACCCAATTCAACGTCTACCGAAGTCAGCATCTACTGATGTCAGCATCCACTGATGCCATTTTATGATGGACTTATTTGCAAACCTGGTTTCTGATTCAGCGCGTTGTTTCTCCGTCGAAATTTCGTTGTCTTCATCTTTTTCATTGAAACCCAAGTTGATCCGACCGTCATTGGGCGACAGTTTATCTTTTTTATTCTTATCTTTTTTCTTCTTTCCTTTCTCGGTTCCGTCTTTGTTATCCGTTTGTTCGCTTTCCGATTCGTCCGTATTGCCGTGATCCGATAAAAATAACAAATTCGGATCTGCCGTGCTGGGATTTCGGGTTTTCGACGAGTAGTTGTGAGCCGAGCTAGGTTTACGTAACTGGTTCAAAGTTAAAGGCTGTAAAAAAAGCAAATATCTTGACGTGCCGTTGAGTAAGTCAATGTGGTCAGTGAATCTTATTACATCCACTAATTTGGCTCCAGGCGCAGTTATAGTTGACGCAAGCCTGGCTCTATCCTCCATTTGCATAGTTCGTTCGTAAGTTGATCTGGATATCTCAGCATCACCCAAATCGACCACATCCACTGTAGCTTCGATACGCAATTGATTTACCCATTTCCGCAAATCTTCTTTCATTTTCACGGCTAGAATGAGAAATTAGCTTGGAAAAAAAATTATCAGACATAATCTAGCCGCTCGCGTGCTCATTGCTGCGCTCTACACTTACTGTTATCGTGCTGTTGAGCAATTGTAAAAACTCTGATTTTACACTGACGCCAGATTCGATTTTGCCTGCAACAAGCAGTAAATTAGCCTGCTAAGGATGCAATAAAACAGTTCCACTTACCTCAATAAAAATGGCAATAAAATTAACAATCCGCCGTCGTGTATGATCCACCAAACGTCTATAGTGCCAGCCAGTTGGTCTCCGGGCTCGGGAAACATGAACAAGCCCTTGGGCACCAACAGGCACGTGTTGGTCGTCGCCGCTCGATGGATAGCGTCTGGAGCAAATTAACTGTTCAGATTTTTGATTTTCGAGCATAAAACTGTAAGTCACCGAGAAAGTTCCAATATTTTTTGATTTTTTTCTGCAATCTGTTCTTCCAATTGTTCGGCCAACCAACGATTACTGTATTTGGTCGAAGGCTGCCCATGCCCACGCACTGAATAACAGCGCTTACGTTCTCGGCCACATGAGGAACGAGGACCACTTCCGTGAATCCTTTCAATTTAGCTTCTTTCATGGCATCTCGCAGACTCTGAAGAGAAATGGCTGTAAACAGCCGTCCTAAAACAAATTTCTGCATAAATCTTCTGACTTCGTGAATAGTTCTGAATCTGTTTTCTTCATCGGGATTCGTCGGATCGCCTTCGATCAAAGTGGCCGCCATTGTCAATCCTCGCCCCGCTTTCAACTGATTGGCGAACAGTAACATTTTTCGATTTGTATTTATTTCACCCTGATCCATCTTCAGTAAGACCAACAACTGCGGTCTGAGCGAGAAAAGTGTCATAAAAATGTTTTAACGAGGCGCAAAGTCGTTTCACGATTTTTACCTCCAATTTTTAGCGTTATCAGTTGTTTCTTCAGCTTTCAACAAACTGTACTGAGCTGTCGACAATGCCAAACCTCTGATACCTTCTCCCCATTCTTTCTTAGCGCTAAACATGACAATGACTTCAAAAGTCGCTGAGCCAGTAACATTTTTCTGCTTGTTGTGAAGGTAAGCAAGCAACTTTTTTCAACTCACCCTTTGTATTCGATGTATTTGTAGATAATTCCAGTCATCACCAACACCAATATTGCGTAATACCAATTGCTGCCGAACATGAAGAATAAGCACAGTAAAGCGCCCAACAGCGACAAACTCCAGTGATAAAATTTGAATCGAGGGCGCCAATTCGGCGCCTTGAGGATCGTTTGCAAGCCGCAAACCACGTTCACGGCGCCGTAGCAAACGAGGAAAAAACAATTGCAAACCGGCGCAATGTAGTCGATACCGCCGATCAAGATGACGCCTTCGGTAATGACGGTGGTCAAAATAAGCGCCAGCAATGGTTCCCGATTTCGCTTGGTAACTCGTTGAAAAACGCTCAAAAATGGAAGTACGTCGTCTTTGGCGATGGCTTGCAGGATTTTGGGAGCGCCTGCAAAACTATGACGTCATTGACAGCGAAGCTCCGGGCCAGTGAACTTTTCGCGTACTGTATAGACACTGTAGGGCAGCTCCGAAGGTAGAAGTAAAACAGCCGATGAGTAAGACCCATTCGTGAGGCCATGCCAGTTTAGCGACCACCATCCCGTTGTTGACACTCCGACCGTACCTGCCATTGAAACTATTTGCATTGCAAGCAAAGTTAGACAGTGAGTTTTTTGTTTTGTTTTTTTAACTTGTCGCGCAGAACTTCACCGACTGTACACCCGCCGTAAATGATCACAAACGACAGATAGACGAACGACGTTGATACTTGAGCGGCAACTATGCCAACGGCTAACGAGTTCTGAGGATCTTTCAAATCTCCTATAAAGTCATTGACTTAATAAATTAATTTGCTTGTTTCTTTGCAAATGAAGCCATTTACCCGACAGATTAGCTCCGCAAATGATATCGGTGAAGGTTGGAAACAAAATAGCTAGCAGGATGAAAAACGATGTGCTGATATCTTGAATGACTTCCTTCGATGGTTCGCCCATGTAGCCGGGAGCCGACTCGCCTCGGGTCATATAAGTGGACCAAGCATTTTCTACATACCAGCAAGAATGGTCCAGTAAAGAGTTGCAAAAGCAAAATACAGCCCTGTATCTAACAAAATACAACCACTGTATTTAACAAGTATTAAAGTAACAAATTACTGATCAATGAACCGCTCATGAATCCAGGAATGGCGGGAACGTAGCGAGTCTCATGTTCCAAGAAATACGGATCGCAAACTGTCGTTGTGCTATTGTACGACATACAGTACTTCGCCCACAGTAATCCGCTCTCGTTCTTGTGGCAAAATGCAGTGCCGTTGGCGTCGATGAAGGTATCGGGTTGCAACAGTTTATCTCCCAATAAGCAAACCCTAAACAGAAATTAGGCACCGTATAACCTATTTTCCTTCCAGGGTTCGCTGGGATGGAAACGTTGTCATGAAAACAAAAAATATCACTCGACACTTACATTGGGCTGCTGGACGGATTGGAGGCGATACCACCTGCAAAAACGGAGAGTATAGCGAGGACCACACTAGCCAGTGCCAAAGGTCCCACGATTTGGATCAACTTGATGCCCACCAAACAAATTGCGAATTCGATTAATACGAATATCGTGCCGTAAATTCGAAAATTGTTGAACATATCGGCTTCGTTGAAATCAGTTGGATCGCCGAATTGTGGAAGACTCGGCGCCATGTACATCTACAATATTTCTCGTTACTGTAATCTACAGTACGACCGACGAGTGCTATGGCACTGTTTACCAGCAGCATTTCAACACCTCCTGCTAGATACATTCCTGCGGCTGCGGCGTTGGCCAAATAATACAGTATACCTATGGCGCCGCCGAACTCCGGTCCTAAGCTCCTTGATATCATGAAATAAGGTCCGCCTCCTGAAATTGAAATTCAGATTTGGATACAAATGTTAATTAAAAAACGAATTACATACCTTCTACGACCCCGTTAGTTGCAATGGCAGCAATTGAAATGCTTGTTAAGAATGTCTAAAATGAACAGAAAGTGAATGTCACAAGCAAAACAGTTCACTGGCTATCTTACACAAAGGCAACAAACTGCGACCATACTGAACGATTCGACCACGCCGGCCATACCGACGATCCACAGCAGACGCAAAAACATTTGGATGCCCAAAACATTTTGGATACTTGGCAAATATACCCCGAGTAAGGTGCCCAACTTGGCAGCCTAAAAATTGAGGAATAGCAAATTTTGATGACGTGAAATTTGTTTTTGGAGGGCATTACCTGCGCTTTTTCTTGATCCTCCCCTTCTTCGACATCTTCGCCGCCCTTGAACGACCTCAGATAGTTGCCCAAGGAAAAATGGCTAGTATCATCTTCGTACAATTGCCACAGGGTATGCTTGCGAGCCAGGGTCGCCTTCCTTTGAGCCAATTTGGTGTTCACCGGTTTTGGATTTTCCACATCTTGACCGACGTCGTCAGGTAGTTGGATGCCTACTCGTTTACCCGTACCGTTAGACACTTTAATCTGGACCACTTCTTCCATGTCGATGTCGTTAGCAGGTTCTTCATTATGCTAATCATCAAAGGTAATTAACGTGTTTCGTTAGCGCATAGTCAGAGCATTTTTTATGTGTTAGCCAAATTGTTTCATTTCAGCGCTTCAAATGAAACTAGAAGAACAACTTTTCGGCACTGACCAGAAGATTAGATCACCCATTTTGAAGTTTAAGAAAATAAAACCACTCCTATTAACGTGACCTATTGGTATTTAAGTTAGTTAAGTTTTTTCTAGAAGTTTTTAAGAACTTGACACTGAATTCCTACTGTAACTATAGTCATGTCATTATTATTTATTTGTGATTTACGCGATATCTGTGGAATTTTGGCGGCCTTCTTATTTGTGCAAGTTTTTAGACAAGAAAAACAAAAAACTTGTCTGAAAGGGTTAAGGTTCGAATACAGAACAGTACCGTACGCCGAGTTTTCAGTTTTTGCAAAAAATGTGGGAAATCGCTGAAATTTTGCAAAGCCTAATCCACTCGAGCAGTTTTTTGTTCTGGCTTATGATATTTGCCAGATATTTGCTTAGGTTTAGAAAATCTTTGAAAGTTCCAAAATTATTCCAAAAATCAACAAATTATATGACAAAATTGAAAAAACGACTTAATACGACCTCTAAAAGTAAGCAAACGCAAAAGAAACAAAAAAAAGAAACATGGTGGAGTCAAAAAGTATCCAAAAAGTGTTCTTGAAGACAACAGAAAGGGCGTAACTATGTTACAACAGAGGACATACAAAAACTACAGTATACCTCAGTTCCATTTTCTTTATCCTTCTTTCTGTCGAATATAGACACTCCTTTCAATCGTCCACCGGAGGACATTGCCGAACAAGTATAATAAAAAAAACTAAAATTTCGCCTTTTTTCTCTTCTTTTCCTCACTGACTACTTTTGTTTTGAATAAGAGTAATGAAAAGTAATTTTCCAAACAAATTTCTAACGCTGGCCAATGTTTAACTACGGTAGATGCCGAGTGACGGTTAATCTCCAGGATTGCCTCTACTGGTTCGTGTGAAATACGTTTACCTAGATGAAGTCCCTCGCGGTATTATATATAAACAAACTCGATTGCTTGTTTGGTTTCACAATCTCGGCAAATATTTAAGTTTATGATAGATTAGCTATTTGACAATCGAATCAACGCCAGTCGGATTCCTTTGAGATGCACAACGTTGGAAAAATCTAGAATAATTTTATGCTTACTTTTACTTTCTATCTCTCTCTTTCTCCGCAACTATCGTCCGACCACCCTCCTCCCCGATCGAGGCCTATTTTCAGGCGTTCTATTCGAGTGACGAAGAAAGTCTTGTGATTTTTTGGGGGAATGGCGAGCGTCATACAAAACACTCGAAAAAACCTTTTGCTAGCGAGATATTTTTGTTTTTGTTGATGAATTGTTTGATATTTTTTTATGTGAACAAACAAAAACATGGACGAAATTACCTTACTTCGAAACAAAATCAGATTTAGTTCAACATTTCAAAATATTCAGCAAAACAAAACAACACAAAAAAAGCAATGACGGAATTTAACGTTGAATTATTCACGAATTTTGGATTTTTTAGATTTTTTCGCGGACTAGTTGTTGGACTTTTAGTTGCAGCGACCGATTTACTCTTGGCTGATTCCTGGACTGACTTGCGCGTAGGCGATTTACGCGATATCTGTGGAATTTTGGCGGCCTTCTTGTCTCCTGATAACGATACGGGTGCGCAACTTTTAAACGATAACGACGATTTAATTGATACGGTTTCGATTTCCCGCGACGCTGGCAATGCTGAAGTTTGTTTATTCGACGTCGACTCGATATCCTTTTACCAATTCTTGCTTTCGACATGTACCCCAACGGCTTGACTCGTTTTTTTTTCGATTTCCACAATAGCACACCGCCGACGATTAACATAATACTTCCAATTACAGCGAACGTGATGATCACAGGTACTTCGGGTTTCATCAGATGCGATTCTTCGGCTGTCTTTGATACGAGTACATCGCGACACGTCGCAATAGTTGACGATGATTTTGAAGTTGAACAAGGTATTGCAAGTCGTGATTTCTGTTTGAATTGCTTGATTGGCACGATTCCGGCGCACTTCTTCGTCGAATTTTCGCACGCAGCATTACAAGCTGTCCAATGCGTCCACTCGTTCCAAGGTGTATTTCTTACGCAACTGCAAAATATTTTCGAGTAGAAAATGAAAGTATCTGGCTGCAAGTTGCGATTTAGCTGATTATCAGCGTCGCTGTATTGCGACGTTGTGAGAAATTTTGCCGCGCAACTATCAGCGATTGTCACGATTTCATCGAATACGGTATTGTAGGTGCAAGTGTAGTGAAACGAGTGTTGGCAAACACAAAATGTTCTCTTTCAAAGCCTGATTGACTTTCGTCGCAACCATTCCTTACTTGCGTAACATTTTTTGAATGATAGAATACGACGGTACGATCGCTTGCTAATTGGAAATCGACCCAAACTGATTGAATACCCGAAGCAGCGTTAAAGTTGAATTTTATCCACGAATTCACCAACTTGTTGCTATTTTCTTCCGTCATTAGCTTGCCATCCATGAATTCAGCATTGCAAATGCCTTTGGCTTCGTTGTACGATTTTTCTAATTTATTAACAACGATGCCCGTGTCGGCCACTTCGCTCATTGTGTAGATTTGTCGTCGCGACATTTGTCCAACTGTTCCGTGTCCATAGCATTCGCAGCGAATTTTCGCGAGTAGTTTCGCAAAAATCAAAATAACTGTTAGTAAAATAAACGTTATCGCAAAGCGACCGCTATCGACGAAAACAAGAAAATGGCGAAAAATCGACGTTTTCAATTTTAGTGTAAAGTGTTGTGCTTTTTTTTGGTGGCTAGCAAAAGCAAGGACAACTTTTATTACAAAAGGGCCGAGTAAGAATTTCAACAAATAAAATTCAACAATAATTAACTTTTATCACAGTAATTAACTTTTTCCAACGATGGCAGCTCGCTTAAGAATAAATCGTAATGACTTCTTTGCCTGATCCTCTTACAAGTAAAACCCGGTCCAAATTCTCAGTCAATACTTCCAAGTATTCCATGTATTGAATAAGAGCCTCTTTGGCTCGAGGCGGTTTCGGTAAATTGAGCAAAACTAGTCGACTGGTGGAACTCTTATCTCGTATGGCTTTATTGAGATTAATCGCCATGTGCATTTTTCGAACTTTTTTCTTATCCAAGTTAGCGAAACGATCCATTTCGGCGCCTTGATTCGAATTCAGACTGGCCAATTTGCGTCGTTGCAAAACGAATTGATTATTCTTCTTAGACAGCGCCGGTTTTTTGTTTTCGCATTCGTTTACCATTGCTGCATTCGCTGAACTTGTTCGACCGTCTACTTTCGCTTCTTCGGCCGGCACCAGCTCCTCTTCGTCGGAGTCCATGTCGAACATCGGATTTTCTTGACCACCGTCCGAAAATGGCGATTGATCGTCCTCGGATTTCCGATGCGCGAAAACGCCGTCCTTTTTGTGACTTTGTTGCAATTTTGACGCCTGGTCCCATTTCGATTGTTTTTGACTTTTATGAAGCGACGATCGTCGAAACAAGTCGGCCGTCGATTCGTTGCGATTTCGGTCGGCCAACAGTTGCGGCTGAAGAAAGTAGAAAACGTACAAAAAATTGAAACGAACGCAAAATGGCTGTATTGCAAGTCTACTTCGTGAAGTAATTCCGCATCGGTCAAGTGCAAATTCAGTGCAAGCTTAGCACGATCTTCCATGACTAGGGTTCGCTCGTACGTGTACGGCGCGATTGTATTGACGTCCAATTCAACAACATGAACGACGGCGTTGATCCTCAATTGATAGACCCATTTTTCCAAGTCTTCTTTCATTTTTACGGCTGAAAATCCAATTCGCAAGTTGAATTATTGCGTTGAAATTACAATTATGACGTCACTGACTGTTATCGTCGAACTGCGACACTGCGAATATCCTCAATTGACACTGGCGCCACACCCGGGATTGCCTCAGTAAAAACGGCAGCAGGATGAGCAGTCCACCGTCGTGGATGATCCACCAGACATCGATGGCGCCGGCCAATTGATCGCCCACGTCGGGAAACATGTGCAAACCTTTGGCGACCAGCAGACACATGTTTGCTGCTGTTGCTCGGTGGCAAGCGTCTGAAAAAAATTTGTTGTCGTCTGCCGTCAAGTAAGTTGCAATAATCGGTAACTGTCGGAAGTACCTAAAATACTGGAATTTCCACCGGCCAACGTTTCTCGCCACTTATAAGGCCATTGTAACATAACAGTGTTTGGACGCAAACTACCCATGCCAACGCATTGGATGAACGTGCCAACGTTGTCGGACACATTGCTACAAAGTGCAACTTCGGTGAAACCTTTGACTTTCGCCGCTTGCATGTTTTGCTTTAGTTTCTGCAAAGAGAAATCATCAACAAACTTTATAGGGCGATGGCGAGCGCACATATTTGCAAGATGCAGCAGAATTTCGGCGCTACTTTGTTAAATTTGAAGCTAAATACGTGACTGACTTGTCTCGCATTGTTTGCCGTCTCTACGTCATCTGGATTGCTCAGATCTCCAACGAGTAACGTGGCTACCATGGTCAAGCCTCGGCCAGCTTTCAACTGATTTGCCAAATGCAGCATTTTACGATTTTGCAATTCTTCGGTTTCCTTTAACTTCAGCAACACCAACAGTTGCGGTCGCCAATTTTTAACGTGGATATCTTCTTCTTCGAATCTCAGCAAACTGTACTGCGCCGTGGACAAGGCTAAGCCTCTCATGCCGTCTCCCCACTCCTTTTTAGCTCTTGAAAACAAAAAATCGAGCGTGCAGATTACTTTAGCTAACTATAAGTCGCCGAAATCGGTTACCCTTTGAATTCGATGTATTTGTAAAGAGCGGCGCATAGAACAAGCACTACAATCGCGTAGTACCAAAATGTCGAAAACATTATGAACAAATTCAAAAGAGCTCCCAACACAGCCAACGACCAGTGATAAAATTTGAATCTCGGCCGCCAATTGGGAGCCTTGAGCAAAGTTTGCAACGCGCAAGCAACATTGACGAAACAGTAAGACATGAGGAAAAAGAAGTCCACAACTGGTGCCACGTAATCAATGCCACCGATTAATACAGCGCATTCAGCGATCAACGTGGTCATGATCAGCGCTCGAAATGGTTCGTTCCTTTTGGTTAACGGGGTAAAAATGCTGAGAAAAGGGAGCAGATCGTCTTTCGCAATTGATTGTAACAATCTCGGCGCGCCTGCAACAAAAATCGAGCAAAATTCTTGCTTGCCTTGAACCCTTTCTTGCAACATGGACGACTTACTGCAAAGACACTGAAGTCCTGCACCAATGCATGAAGTGAACGAGCCCACCAGCAATACCCAAGCTGACGGCCAGGATAACTTCGCAACGACCATCACACCTCCTAAACTCTCACCATACCTGAAAAATAAGAGCTAAATTTTGTTTGCAAAAATGGTAAACTTTACAGTTTCGTTTATCACTTGTCTCTCATCATTGCTCCGTTAACTGTACCAGCATAAATTACAACCAATCCCAAGTAGATCACCGAAGTAGTCAGTTGAGCGGCTATAGTTCCGACTGGGATTGACTTCTGAGGGTCAGCCAAGTCGCCTGAAGAGAGGTTTACTCGTTTCGCTTATCCAAGAAATCTTCACGAAATCCCTACCTGACATATTGCAACCAGTCATAATTCCAGTGACAGATGGAAAAAATATTGCCAACAACACGAAAAACGTGGTAGTCAAGTCCTGACTAATTTCAACACCTTCTATGCCAGGATGCCCTGGCATGCTGTCGCCATCTTGCATGTACTTCGGATATATGTTACCTGAAAAGTGACTTACAGTTGACCAGCTGGATATTAAGAGTTATTTGGTAATCCTTACGATTGAATACCCCGCTGCCAAATCCGGGTATAGCCGGCACCAACTGGACATCGTTTTCTTCGAAGTACGGATCGCAAACGGTTCTCAGCGAATTATTTATTTGTTTGCAGTAATGATTCCAGATTGGTGAATTCATGCTTTTGTTGCAATTCTGCGTGACGTTGAGATCTTGGATTTGGCTTGGATGCAGCAGGATATCGCCCAATACGCATATCCTAAAATCAAAAATATCAGTTTCCGATTTTAACTTGTACAGTTAATAGACAGTGATATTTTTATGTTGAATTGAACAAATTTGCTGTAAGCAGCGGTGATGAAGAATAGTGTACTTGAAAATCGAAATTACTTAGGGCTGTTAGATTCATGCGCGGTAAATCCACCGATAAATACCGCTATGATTGATAAAATCACGCAAGCTAATGAAAGAGGCGCGAAGAATTGCACAAATCTGACGCCTAACGAGCAAACGATGAACAAAACCAGTAGAAATCCAGTCGCATAAATTCGAAAATTGTTGAATTCGTCGCTGTCGTGATGATTGTAAGGGTCGCCGAACTGGGGAAGCCCAGGTGCCATGTACTTCTAAAGAAAACGTTTTATTTTGCTCCTGGAATATGCAAATTTACTGTGTAACAGTACCAATAGTATTTCAACGCCTCCAACCAAATACATGGCAGTGGCTACAGTGTTGGCCAGGTAGTACAGTATGCCGATGGCTCCGCCGAATTCTGGCCCGAGATTCCTCGATATCATGAAATACGCCCCTCCGCCTAAAACAAATATCCTGTCGGACATTTTCCCTAAAGTGGCACTAGCCCCACCCATACTAGTTCTTCAACTTACTATCTATGACGCCGTTGGTCGCGATAGCTGATATCGATATCGTTGTCAGGAATGTCTGCGATAATAAATCGAACGGTGAGAAATTTTGTTTTGAAGAAACGTCAAATATGTCAAAAAGTATTACGCAAAGGCAGCAGACGAATACCATTGTGAACGATTGAGCGAAACCGGCAATGCCGACAATCCACATAAGACGAAGAAACATTTGCACGCCCAAAATGTGCTGAATGCTGGGCAAATATACACCGAAAAGCGTTCCAAGTTTTGATTTCTGAAATTGGAATGGAATGGACATTGAGCAGCCAACTACATCGACTATAGTTGCTCACTCTTTTTCCATGTCCAGTGTCTTTAATTTCATTTTCAGACGCACCCACGGTTAAGCTCTGCAAGTAAGCCGACAAGCTGGGCAGCGTCGATGTGCCATCTTCGAACAGCGCCAATTCAGCAGGAATCGACGTTGTGGACACAGCATGTCGAATGGGCGAAAATTCCGTGTTGGCAGCTTCGTTTATTTGTACTTTCGGGGGACGATCGGATGAGTTCTGCTGCTGTAGTTCCGCAGGAAGTCCGTTGGATTCGGCATCGCATTGAACGGACATATCGGTAAGTCCAACCTACAGTTGGCTCTGAAATCCAAACTATAGTTGACAAATCCAAACTATATCCTTGTTAATGATGATAGATCCGAACTAGATAGATCAATTATCGTAACATGGATTTTGTTTTATTCATTCATTATCTCACCTGATTTTTATGATTCGTCGAAAAACCTTGAGACTTCGCAAACGCACACACCTACAGTATAGTTCGTCTTACGAGAGCAAAAATAAACTTTTGTATTTTACCATTGAGAATTTTCAAAACTGTACAATTTGATTGATGGAAAACAATAAACGCCAAATAACTCTTGATAACCCCTCGGATGTTTGTTAAAATCGCCTTAAGTCAACAACGGTTTTGACAAGAACCGGTCGAAAGACAAAACTGTCGATGACGAAATATGAAACATGAATATTTCTGTAAAGCTTCGGGGCCCGAACGTGTCACGGACGGTTTTAGGTGGAGAAACTGTCGGAAAACTACAACAGTTCGGTTAATATTAGTTTCGCAAACTTTTATCAACGAATCTTTGATGAAAATTTCCCTGGTTAGAGAAACTTCTTCTTCATGTGACTTCCAGCGACTTCAGTGAAACTTCCCAGGTGCCATAAAGTTACATGACATACTTGTTTCGAGTACAGTATATTTCTGTAAACAAGAAATATACAACATAGTTCGAACTATTTATAAATGAATTATTGTCATTGGTGACAAGTTGACAGCCGTGAAACAACAACACTATTTTTAGGACACACTTCCGATCAGCCACGTTAGATTTGTAATAACATTTCGTTTATAGCAAAAAATGTATACTAGCTAGTTAGTAATGTTGTTGATTATAGTTTCAGTCTTGCAAGCGCACCTACTGTAGAGAGGCAAGCTACGGCGCCACAATGATCTATTCAGATTTCTGATCAAGCTAAACTGGACGTGCTACGAGCAAAACGTACAAACTTGCAACTACAAGCTCTAATCGAAGTTCTACCGAAACAGAACCGTTCTAAACATCAAACTTGAACCAGTTAATAAGGCGTTTACATTTATTTTATTTGATACTTGACAAAGTTTCCGATGTGTTTCATACATCAACACTCGCCGCTGAGCGGCGCCCGAAAAACGTTTAAGATTTCGGAAAAACAGTGTTAAAATTGTTTGAATGATGAATTTTTTGATTTTCTACCTGTCCAACGGTCATTTTTTGCGAATTTACATCGTTTCACGTATTTGGCTGCTGCATAAAATCAAATTTTGGTCATTTTCGATTTAAGACGAAATCTTGGCCGATTTTCATTGTCAGTTGTATTCCATACAACAAAAGCGACAAACCGCGAACAATCGAGCTTGTTATAGGGTCGAAAGCCAAGGTTCTCGAATTGGCACTTAAAAGTGTAAAATCAAACCAAATTCATGCTCAATCCACTTCTAGAAAAAGTAGTAAAAACAAGTCGACCATAATTCGATGATCGAACGTGACACTGACTAAAAATAGCTCGTTAAGCTTTATAAATGAAGATGAGAACCGAAATTGTGTTTCTATGACGTCGATCGCCGACGGAAAAACAAACTTTCCTCAGGACAAAAGAGTTTCTTTCTAATTCGGAACTGTGTTCATCGAGTCGTGCTTTCAACGACGTCGTGCCTCACACACGTCGACGTAAGGAGGTGGTAAAATTATTTTCGCAAGGTTTACTGACATATGAATTAATGATTTCAAAATGTATCTCCATAAAACATCTTTCCGACGTTTGATTGGAAACATTGGAACGTTATCTTCGTCATATTTTTTTTCTTTTTTCTCCATAGTCCCGTCTATAGCTGGCTCGTGTTACTCTAAACATGCACCCAACGAGCAAAATGTCGAGATGGTTCGTGCATGAGTCGAGAGTCGAGGAATCGTTTCGCGACGAGAAACGTATCCATCCATTTTTCTTTAACTAAAGAGGGGATCAAAGGCTCTCAAGACCCTGGTCATAAATTAAAAACCCTGTCTTAATACGTTTGGACGGATATTTATTTCGAAAGGCGAGCGCAGTTTTTTTGTTTTCTATTCGACGAGAAGAAAATTTGCTTCAAACGACTTTCGACTGGCTGCCAGTACCGTAATTTAGATTTCAGTAAGGCCACGATGAATGTAAAAATGATATATTTTGCGCTTTGACTTATTCGGAAACGACCCCTTTTCGATTACATAACTGAATCGAAACCTTTTTCCGAGCAAAAGCAAGGTAAATATATATTCATCGGAAAAAAGTTATGAATCAATTTTTCGATTCAGTCGGTTTTGAAGAGAAACAGGAAGGAAAAAAACTAGAAACACGCTTTTTAACTTCACAAACTATAGTTCGTGAAATGTTTTCAGAAAGTTGCCCTTAAACGTGCTATTTTTGCGGATTATTCACCTCAAAGTGTCTCGACTGGGACAAATTTTTATCTAATATTAATATTTGTACATCATCTTTGGGAAGTCGTCGCTGTGGACGTTTAAGAAATAATTTACGACGAACGACGACGAATTAACTATCGGCTTGTCAACTATAGTCGCCGATGAACTATAGTCGCATAAAATGAATTATAGTCTCTTATGAACTGTTATTGAAACGATGAACGTCACCGATAAGAAACTTTCCGGACCGTTCTTCCCGCGAAATATTCGCCAAACGGGCGACGACGCGAATCACGACGAGCAAAAACGCGGTTCGAACGACAGCGCCACCATTTCGCACCTGGACGTCGTCCGAGGCGGTCCTTTCGAGAAAATGTTCGAAGTACACTTTCGACAGAAGGAGAAAAAACTAAATAAATTAACGGCTCAGGGAAAAATCTACAATTTCCTGGAACGACCAACCGGCTGGCGATGTTTCGTCTATCATTTCAGCGTGTAAGCGAAAATGAACCCGAATCTAGCTAAAATTTTCACTTAACGCGACATTTTCTTGATTCATAATGGTCAATTTTGTTTTTTAGATTCATAATGGTTTTAATTTGTTTGATATTCAGCGTTTTATCCACAGTCGATCATTACACAGTGTTCGCCAATGCAACTCTGTTTCATATGGTTACGTTATCGGTTATTGCTGGTTTCAGTAGTTTTCGGACGGATTATTTGTTTTTTAGGAACTGGTTCTGGTGGTATTTTTTGGTGTAGAGTATGTGGTGCGATTATGGTCGGCTGGATGTCGGTCGAAGTATCTGGGATTTTGGGGACGAGTGAAATTCGCAAGAAAGCCGATTTCGTTAATAGGTCAGTTGCACTGGTAGTTGCATTTGATTGTAGTTGCAGCAGAGTTGCAGCGGCTGCGCTTTTTTAATCAGCTAATTTTGCATTTAGATTTATGCGTCGTTGTTGCAAGCATCGTCGTTCTCACTGTTGGATCTGAAGGACAAGTCTTCGCAACGTCAGCCATTCGGTAACGTGTCATTTGTGTATCAGTTTTTCATCAGAGAGTATATATTTTTTGTTTAGTGGTGTTCGTTTCTTGCAAATATTGCGAATGCTGCACGTCGATCGACAAGGTGGAACGTGGAGATTGCTGGGTTCTGTGGTTTTTATACATCGACAGGTGAATCTTGAAGCTGAACTCGTATTGCAACTTTGTCGAACGGAAATTTTGCTTCGCAGGAACTTATAACGACTTTGTACATTGGATTTCTGGGTCTGATCTTTTCATCTTATTTTGTATACCTCGCGGAGAAAGATACGATTAGCGCCGACGGTCGACAGCCATTCACAAGGTACCGTTCGGGTACCATGCAATGATGGCGCCGGCTAGAAGCCATATCCAGCGCTATTCTTTGTTTTTCATTGCGATTTTATGTTTCAGTTATGCTGACGCTTTATGGTGGGGAGTGGTAAGTGCTCTGACTATAGACCTGCTGGGATATCATTGTAAGCCGCTAAGATTTACAGATAACCATGACTACAATTGGGTATGGCGACGTCGTACCCCAAACTTGGGTCGGGCGCATAGTCGCGTCTTGTTTTTCAATTTTTGCCATATCTTTTTTCGCGCTACCAGCTGTAAGTTATATGTGCTGCCCAAGTCGTGTTAGTTGCGGAATAGTGATTGGTTTTCATCAGCGCTTGATATTATAGACAGTGACGTCACAATTGTCTCGCGCATGGTTGCAAGCCACTTTTTGCACGCGCATGAAGATTTTTGTCACTTTTATGATATCTGTATCGTGTAGTGTTTGCAGGTTACATATTTGACAGTCGGCTACGGCGATATATATCCTCAAACGTGGTTGGGAAAACTAATTTCGTGTATTTGTGCGATTGCGTTCATATCATTTTTTGCATTGCCTGCAGTGAGTGCTCGTTTGTAGCTTATTGTTTTTGCGCACTTTTTTCGTTTTTAATTTAAATTTACATCTCTCAGCACGTTGTCATTTGTTTTCTCCTCTCAGGGCATATTAGGATCGGGATTCGCGTTGAAAGTTCAACAAAAACAACGACAGAAACATTTCAATCGACAAATCCCCGCCGCCGCGACATTGATACAGGTATTTTTCCCATAACGTATATCTTTTCGCATTTTTCAATTCGTGTTTTTTTGCTCGTTTTTTCAGTGTCTATGGCGATGTTACGCGTCCGATAAGACTTTTAATAGTGTGTCGACGTGGAAAATTCATTTGACCGAGCATCAAAAGTTTCAACTTGCTCAGACTTACAGCGGCGGCTCGTCGACGGGAAACGTATCGGAAAGTTTCTATCAGAAAGCCGCTCGACGAGCTAGTCAAATGAAGAATCGGAAAAAGCAGGACAGGTATCGGTCGAAGTAAAATTACAGCCACAGCCTCATTGTCAGTAGAGTCCAGGCAACTATAGTCCATTAGATAGTCTAGCTATTGGTCAACTATAGTTCAATCTACAATCCAACTATATAAACCAATTTTGATTGATTATATAGTCAAAATTATTCAACTTAAATTTCAACTATAGTTAAACTTTTTTTGTTACTAAAGACTTCTACATCGGCAAACAAACGCCAGCGGCTCTGAACCGACTTTGCTCGGAAATAGCTTCGCCGGCACTCAGAGCTTCGGTCGAAGGGACACCGAAGGAGCCGCCGATTCAGCTTTCGACGATTCAAAGCGTAAATTACGTCCGAAATTTGTCCTCTCGTTGAGCTTACTTTGTTATTTTTTTCCCTTTCAGTACCTCCTCTATTGCACAGGTCTCAGCAGAAGATTCGCGTCGAAAGTCGCGAAGACGAAATCGATCCCGATGATCCTTACGATACACAGCCAATTTATCAGTAAAAACTAAAGGCAAGCATCAATAGATAGACAGTTATATTTTTTGTAGTATGTCGTGTTTAACTGACGCGCACAAGAATGCGATCAGGGCGATCAGGAAGATCAAGTATTTTGTAGCCAGAAGGAAATTCCAAGTAAGTTGAAACAATATTGTAAGCATCGTTAGAAACTGTCGCAAGCAAATTTTCTTCACTGTCTATCGTTTAGCAAGCGAGAAAACCGTACGACGTCAGAGACGTAATCGAGCAATATTCTCAAGGACATCTAAACATGATGGTTCGAATAAAAGAATTACAACGACGGTATGATTGATGTATTATTTAATTCATGGAAAATGTCACATGAAATTTGTCTTACAGTTTGGATCAAACGTTGGGAAAACCCGGACAATATAATGTCAACGATAAGAATGGCCAGCCGATGACCATCGGATCTCGACTGACCAGAGTCGAAGTTCAGGTTTGCATAGCGAAAGTGCTTGCTAACCGTGAAACTTGTAAGGAATTTTGTATTTTTTAGTTATCAGCATTGGATCGGAAAATGGATAAAAGTACACGGATGTTGCAAACTATCATCGCAAATTTCTCCAATTTCGTTCCTCATCCGCTTCCGGTTCAAGTACAACGACAGTCAGTTGGAGGTACTGTAATAGCTAATTTTGTATGTTCACCAACAATTACAGGCACGGGCTTATTGCACCCTCTGCACAACTATAGTCACTGAACAAAAAGGTTTTACTGAAGGATTTTGCGTTTTCATTTTGTAGTTCTAACGTCACCTGAAGTCGACAGTTCCGTAACAACGCCCAGCGAGTTAAAGAACGAATCTGTTTGAGAAAAGTGCAGGGATCCCCGTTTGAACAAAAATAGCTCGTCAAAACTGCTTTAATTGTTGCACAGTGTTTTTTGTTTTAATAAAAGTCGATTTTGTCGCTGAATTTGTTTAAAAACTAAGTTAGCAAGCATTTTTCTCATTCTCTATGTCGATAAATGAAATTTTGCTTTTTATTCATAAAAATTCTACTATTTTACGGGACAAAAAACAAAAAACAAAATTAAACTGTCAATGTACAACATTGCGGTTGCTATTGCGAAGACCGTTCATCGATGAAAGCTTGTTTCAGGATAGATTGATAAATTAGCCTATAATTAGTTTTTATGTTGCTGGCTGTACCACTTTGCAATTGAGTTGGCTGCAGATTTCGAATCTGACCCACCGGCGGGAGGGGCGGCAGAATCTGATGGGGCGTCGTTCGCTGGAGGTGCGCCTGGCGCAGGAGGAGCAGCATCTGCAGGCGGTGCGGCTGCGGCTGCTGGAGGTGGTGCTCCGCCGGGGTTGGAGAAACTAGCGATGGCGCTGGCTAACTTGCCACCGGCACTGTTGGCACCTTTTTCTTTGGTGTACTCGCCTGCAAAGAGACAGTTAGGTTTGAAGAACTATAGTCGAGGAACAAACTGTAGTATCTGTACTATGGTCAACAAGCAACTAAGTACACAAGACATCTATAGTCATTGGACAACTATCGACACTGGACATTTATGGACACTGGACGATTATAGAAGAGTTTTATTACCTGGTACTGGAACGCAATTGACGCTAACGAGCACCAAAGCCGAAACGACGAACAGCAACCGCAACATTGTCGAAATTCACCTTTCGTTTTGTTCGTAAGACTTTGTACCAGTCGAAAACAACTTTCAGTGCCCCGTGCTCACTGTCTCGTCCATTTATACATAAATCATGCATCCGGCTTCGACATTTTGAGTACATGCAGGCAGAACCGGAAAACACTAACGTCCCGACATTAGATCGTTTATTTTTGTCGTCAATCGTCGTCTTTCGTTCAAAAAACGGATACTTAAATTTTAAGTGTCCTCAAAACTAGTCGTGTTTTGTTTCTTGTATTTTTTTGAGCGAAACATCGACTGGCAAGACCAAAGATTAGTTTTGTTTTTTCTGGCCCATGAAAACAAAATTGGCAAGGCAAACGGACACAATCGGTGTACTGTAGAAAGTTTGTCCAGGAATCGCCCACTGAGAAACGCCTCGGGGTAAACAAGTACATTATAGACAGATCTAAGTATGAACTATAGATCTTTTGAAAAACTAAAACAAGACCAGGATTTTTACGTTTGGTGTGGGAAGAGTTCCAAACCCACCTGATTCCAGAATACACTACTTTTTGCAAATATTTTGTTTTTGGCTACTGGCTACGTTTTTAGTCGGTTGAAGATTTTATTTCGTATAAAACAACAATAATGAAATAATAACATTTCGACCCCTGACCTGTCACATACAATAATTTTAGTTTTAAAGTCGCGTTTAATATCCTGGAGCGGTTCTGGGCGGTGGGCAGTGGTCGCACGGGCCTGGAGGACCTGCTGGACCTTTGGCGCCCCCGGGGCCTGGGGTACCTGGTTTGCCGTCTGGACCTGGATCGCCGGCGTCGCCACCGTCGCCTGGTGGACCTTTGGGACCTGGTTTACCGTCTGGACCCGGCGGGCCTGGTGGTCCTTTGGGTCCTTTGCCGCCTGGGCCTCCTGCGGGTCCGATTGGTCCGTCAACCTGTAACGCCAACGGTCAGTTTTTGTTTTACTTTTTCGTTTTCGAGCAAATCTTCTTACTTGATTAACTTTGCCGTCATCGCCCTTGGGTCCTTTGCCGCCTGGATTTCCTGGACGACCTGGTGGACCTTCGGGACCGACCATGCCTCGTTCACCGCGTTTGCCTTGAGTGCCTGGGCCGCCTGGGGCGCCCTTGGGACCTGGTGGACCCTTGGGTCCTGCTGGACCTGCTGGGCCTGGTGGACCGGCCGGGCAATTGAAGCACGGTTCCGCTTTTGGTTTCTCCGGTTTCAACGTCTGACCATCTTTGCCCGGAAATCCGTCTTTGCCGTTGCCCCCGTCTTTGCCATCGGGTCCAACGTCACCGGGTGGACCTGGTGGACCGGCGGGTCCTTGGTGGCAAGTGCAGCCTAAAACAAAATATCAATCCCGTCAGCCGCGCTATCGAGACCCGGGGGTTACTCTTCGAAAACAAAAGGTTACATTTTGGAACCACTTGCACGGCGGGCAGGGCCACTGGTCCGTAGCCGCCACCGCCGTATTGAGGTCCGGGGTTGGACGGTGGTTGATTGCCGCCGGCGTACTGACCACCGGACGCCGCTTGCACCCACTGTCCAAAGAGCCACTCACGACGCTCGCGTGATACTTGTTTGGATGATTGGATCGAGAAAATTTCCACCCACATATCCCTGGATCTCGTCTTGCAGAAATCCAATTCGCTCATCATGTGAGATTGCAACGACTGCACGAAACTGTAGACCAACGGCAGCGTGAAGATGGAGGCCATGACAGCCACCGTGCTGACGACCACTGCGAAGAAGGCCACCTTCCGCATTCGACGATGCTCGTCATCGGCTTCCTTGAATTTCTCGTATTCCGTCATGTTTTTTTGTTTCAGAAGACGCGAACGATATCCGAATGAAGTCCAGAAGGAAATTTACGCAGATGGGTGATGACTGAAAACCGATGAACGACCAATTTATATAATCATTAAAACGGGAACGTCGACTTACTTTTTTACGTGAAACATCATCTCTTCGAGAAATTGGATCATTACGAAGCGAAATTGTGCCCGTTATTCATCTAAGAATTCACGAAAATGGGCTGTTCGATGACATTGGGGGTCAAAAATGACGACCAGCGCATTCTGTAGTTGATGTTTTCGTGATTTTTGACCGCCTTTTTTCATCGGTACCGCCGCGGCGATGTTACAAATGTGTCATTATTTGTTACCGTCTTTTCGCTCATTGTTTTCGGTACGATGATCGTTTGATTGCAAAATTAGAAAACTTGGACAATTTTGTCGTGGGCTATCCCATATTTTTTGTTTTTGGCGCCCTCGATTTGCGTACGCCGCACAGCGTGATGTATCACCGGAAAATCTAACGACCTTTGTAAACGACACAATAAAAAAGTATTCGTGTGAATTTATGTTGCTACGATGGCCACCCACTTTTTGTTTTCAAGGACGACAAACTAGAGTCTTCGACCCACGAGTTGGAACTTCGATTGCTTTATCCAAAAAACTAATCCTAAAAGGGTCAATGCAACTCGATACTGCAGTTGTGCAACTGCAAGTGTTGAATTTCCGGTTAGATATAAACTTTAGAGTGCTTGCGAATCGATAATTAGTGTTTGTAATTTGTTATCTATTTGTATTTGTGATGATCTGCGAAATCGACAAAATTTTGATTGCAGTTGAAATTCCCCTACAAGTTAGCAATCGATTGTAGCGTAGGCACGACATGTTCTCCAAGGACGTTGGCTACCTAGCTTCGTTGATGATCCGGCGATCGCTAGGGAAGGTTGACCAATGAAGTCCCGCTACAGCTTTTTGCATGGTTGTTCAGAAATCACGACACGTTTCTTGCTTGTTTAACTCTAACAAAAGGTTTCCTCGTAAACTATCCAGACAAAGTATCAGCAAAATTGGCAGAAAGTTAGTAGTTAATTTGCATAGAACTGTGTTGATAAATTGCAATAGGTATAATTGAACATGAAGCCAAATACGAATTATTATAAAAATGGGCGAAAAGCGAGTTAATTTGTTACGCGATTGTGTATCCGGCAACAGTAATTTTTGAATTAATGTACCAAATTGTTGAACAGCTTCTCCCGCACATATAGCTGTTACTGTCAGAAGCAAGTCATTGTGTTGTCAATGTAGACATTTTAATGACAGCAAGTGAAGCCAAGTCATACGTGTAAGTGATCATTTGATATTTCGAATGAGTATATTTGAAAATCGTTTGATGATGGGAATGCAAATAATATTAAACTTTCGATAAAGTTTTTGACTGAATAATTTAAAAATTGCAGTATGCCACATTGTAGATCATATGGGTATGCAAATTAATCTCCATTGCACTCCAGTTATGCAACTTTGGGCTTTGAACCCTTCGTTGTCCTCGATGAAACTTTCAAAGGCAAGCCTTAATTATTGTTTTGACAAGTGAAGATTGGTGGCACATAATGAATATTTATTGAATTTACGATCTTCACGTGACATGCTGTGTTATCATTTTTATCATCATTTTTATCCATCCGGTATTGGCAACTGTGCGCAAAAAATTAACAGAACGTTCCTTCAAATTTTTTTTTAAAGTTTATCAAATTGAAGATTGCTTTTATTAGATGAAAAAAACTTGAACAATACTTTAGTGCCAGCAACTTTATAATAAAAACAAAAATGTTTAATATCCTGGAGCCGTTCGCGGAGGTGGGCAATGATCGCAACTGCCGGGAGGACCCGCCGGTCCTTTGGCGCCGCCTGGTCCTGGCGCGCCGGGTTTTCCGTCTGGGCCTGGGTCTCCTGCATCGCCGAGATCGCCTGGTGGGCCTTTGGGTCCTGGTTTGCCGTCGGGTCCCGGTGGACCTGGAGGTCCTTTGGGTCCTTTACCGCCTGGACCGCCGGAGGTGCCGAGTGGACCGTCGACCTGAACAAGGGGGGTGCTTTTCAGTAAAAGCAGTAACAAAATTTAGCAAGATATTTTACTTGATTAAGTTTGCCGTCGTCTCCCTTAGGGCCTTTGCCACCAGGGTTTCCTGGACGTCCAGGAGGTCCTTCCGGTCCGACCATACCGCGTTCACCTCGCTTGCCTTGACTGCCTGGTCCGCCCGGGGCACCTTTGGGACCTGGCGGACCTTTGGGACCAGCTGGTCCAGCCGGGCCTGGTGGACCGGCCGGGCAATTGAAGCACGGTTCCACTTTTGGTTTGTCTGGTTTCGTTACTTGACCATCTTTGCCTGGCAAACCATCCTTTCCGTTACCACCGTCTTTGCCGTCTGGTCCATTGTCACCAGGTGGACCCGGTGGTCCGGAGGGTCCTTGATGACAAGTGCAACATTTCGGAATGATTTGCACAGCGGGCAGCGCCACTGGTCCATAGCCGCCGCCACCATACTGCGGACCCTGTCCACCACCAGCACCACCGGTCGGTGCAGCGCCAGCGCCGCCAACCGCGTTAACCCACTGGCCGAAAAGCCATTCACGTCGCTCGCGCGGCGCTTGCTTGTTGTTCTGGATCTGGAAGATTTCCACCCACATATCCCTGGTTCTCGTCTTGCAGAAGTCCAACTCGCTGGCCATGTGCGATTGCAACGCTTGAATGTAGTTGTAGACCAGTGGCAACGTAATCACCGAAGCCATCACGGCCACCGTGCTGACCACCACGGCCAAGAAGGCCACTCGCCTCATGTGACGATATTGGTCGTCCTCCACCAAATGATCCTTGTCTTCGCAGCCCATGGTCCGCAGGTACAGTTACAAGAAAATGAAAGATTCAATGATGTTCAGCACTCGAAATTTGTTCTTTTTATAACAAATCGAAAGTGGGACAAAGATGACTTACCTAGTTGGGGGTAAGTGATAAATTTTTACTGTGAGAATTGTACGACTGTACGACTGTACGAAACGGTTCGAGATTTAATTTACGTATCACCTTTGTAACCTGGTTTTTATTTTTACATTTTAAAAATGGGTCTCTAAAGTTGGAACGTCGTGGCAAACGGTTCGCGACACTCGGCCGTTTATGTCGTAACCCGCGCAAAAAGTTTTATGTTTCGAAATGATTTCCGTGCACTATTCTTCATTGTGCAGGCGCCGAAATTTGGTTTGATCTAATTCGTCGGGCGCGTTTTTGTTTGATCTTTTTACCTACTTACCTTTCGACACTAATTGTGTGTAAGAAACTGACACAGTAATTCAAGGTTATGTTTATTCCTTGTCGAAAAAAGGCAACTATACGCCGGTGTCGAGGTGAAAAATAATACATCAAAAACAAAAAATTCATTGAATATTCAGTTAGCTATTTTGATAAGTGTCGATTACTCATCGAAGGCGATTGGATTTCGCTACGTTTGCATCACTGGCTACCCGTCTATAGTTCCATCGATCGGCTATAGACTGGACACCGCAAACCAATATGGGTGTACCTTTTGTGAATGCAACTAAAAAATAGAGGCGGTTGTGCATTTCAGATTAATGCCTCCAGCAATCTTTACATCCTTGGTGAGGCCGATTTCGTGCGGTTTTAACCGGTTTTCTCGCGGCTCGTTGAATCGATTAACGTTGGCGACGCTTAGGCCGCTAGACAAACGAGTTTTCGGTCGAGCCGCTCGGTTTTCGAGGGGCCGATGCCGTTCCGTGTTATTTTATTTGAATTAGTACCTCCTCCTCAAATACTTTATGCGCAACGATCGACGACGACATTCTTCAACGTGCGAAGCGGCGGCGTAAATACTTTTTGTCGTTTTCACTTTTGAAGTCGACACAACTTCTGGCAATTTTTCCAACCCGACTGTTTATTTTCTTTCGTCTTTGTGTGTTGCGCCTGTGCGGTTGCGTTCAGTTATTTAGTTACACACACTTTCGCTTTTAAAACTTTGAGAACGATGAACAGCGAACGAACCGATTTTCAAAGTTTATCTTCGAACTTCAGAGAGAGAGTTTCCGAAATTTGTCTAGTTTCTAATCGGCTTCATCAATAAACGTCGCTCGAAGTGTTTAATTTCTGACGCATTAGCCGAATGACCGCCGCAAGCACAAAAAGTTGTATAGCTTTCTCGTTTTTGGGATCATTAATATTATCGTACTTTGTTCTGTTCGATTTCATCTCGTCGACGGTTGTTAATT
The DNA here is from genome assembly GCA_034698125.1 of Prionchulus punctatus. Lineage (NCBI taxonomy): Eukaryota > Metazoa > Nematoda > Enoplea > Mononchida > Mononchidae > Prionchulus > Prionchulus punctatus. Next base: position 32,755 of record JAQGBA010000134.1, on the reverse strand, counting down.
ATTTCGACTACTTTCCATTGTTCAACAAGAACATCGTCGTCGATGATCAGTCGATTTCCATTGATGATCAGCGGCGATGCAAAATGCCCGACGTCAAACCGTTCGATCCATCGCTGATGCCGTACATTAGCCATCCAAGAGAAACGGCTTGTCGAAGAATGCAACCGGATTTAACTTTCGTGGACGATAAAGGCATCCTTACGTTCAATACAAGCGAAGTATCGCTGTTAGCTAATTTGTCTGTGTAAGCCACAAGTCGAATTCGCCAATTGTAACGTTGCATACTCTTGATTTGTTTGCAGGCGAGCGATTTGCGAATACGCCTATTTCGATCGAGGCAAAACGGACAGAGAATTAGTTTTTGAGCGTGCAAAAACGATAAATCCATTAGCAGCTAAGGGATTTCAATTGAAGAAACCATTCGTGCAAATTAGTTGTTATAAAAATGATAAATCTAAATCGCTCCTCTACAGAAACATTCACAGCCATCCGATATCCGCAGATAAATCAAGTGGTAACACTTCAAAGAATTCTAATGAACATGAAGATCAATTGAACGTTATCCTGTTTACTTTGGAAAGTACATCGTTGGGAATGGTCCATCGGCATTTGCCGGCATCATTGAATTATTTGACCGAAAATATGAACGCGATTCAATTTAATTCGTTTTTGAAATCGGGCGAAAATACGATGCCTAATTTAGTTCCGATGTTCACCGGCTTGAGAGCCAGGAACGAAGAGTCGAATAAATGGAAAGCCGAGCTAAATAAGGATCAGAACGGATATTACGATCATTATCCGATGATTTGGAAGGAATTCAATAAGAAACGATTTGTTACTAGCTACATCGAAGATTACAGCCACATTGGAACGTTTCATTACAGCGGGCACGGCTTTAAGAAGAAACCGGTGGACTTCTGGTATTTTCCATTTTGGGAAGCGATGAGAAAAGCTGAACTGCCGAAAAAATCGAGCTTATTCTGTTTCGGCAACAAGCCGATGTCGGAGATTTTCGTCGACGCTGTACGTCGGCAGGTTGTTGCATTCGAGGATAAATCGTATTTCTTGTTTTCCATTTTCAGCGAACTAAGTCACGATTATACAAGCGATATAGAACGTGCCGACAATGATATTCATCAATTTTTAGTTTCATCGCACGAAAGCGGACTATTGAACAGAACTGCATTATTTTTCTTGGGAGATCATGGTCCCAGATACAGTAACATTCGCCCTACTGTACCTGGATATATCGAAGAGAGAAATCCAGCATTGTTCATCTGGTTCCCAAAATGGTTCTATAATAAATATCCTCTCATCTATCGTCATTTAAAATTGAACGTTAATCGCCTCATATCTCCGTTTGATCTGCACGAAACTATGCTGGATTTGCTTAATCTGAACTTCACAGCCGAACAGCGACCGATAGAATCTCGCGGTCAAAGTATTATTTATCCCATTCCATTAAGCCGAACGTGCTCAGACGCTGGTGTTCCGAGCTATTATTGCCTTTGCGACGGGATCAAAACTTTGAACATATCCAACGAAATCGTTTGGAAAATGGCGGGCGTCCTAGTCGATTCGATAAATAAACTGAACAAACCGCGGTGGCAATTATGTTCTTTGTATCATCTCGAAAGCGTCAATTACGCAATTCATCTACCTAACAAATTGCAGAATGATTCGTCTTCGCTTTCGGTGCTGGTTTCCATCAACGTTCTGCCGTATGCGAAATTCGAAGGACCGCTGACTGTTGATTTGTCCAGCGAAACTATTACAGCATTTCCAGCTCGTTTCGAACGCATAAATCGATTTTTCGGTCGAGGAAATTGCGTGAAATCGATACAAGACGCTAAATTTTGCACATGTAAAAGTTTAATACCAAAAAGCGAACTCGATATGCTCAAAAAGTTAAAATTCTCATTGTAAATGCGTTTCATTTTGTTTTTTTCTTTCACGAATATTTCGTTTCGCTGTATGGACTCTTTCGATTCATTAAAAAGAAAGACTGGCCTTAATTTCAGAAATGAAAATGAAATAAACTTCATGAAGTGGACCAAATGCTCCAGGGCAGTTTATATTGTTTAACAAATGAACAAACACCAGTACAAAACATAATTTGAAAACACTTGAAATTGGCAAACTTACTTTGATAAAGTCGTTTACAAGTCGGCTCTTCTGACGACTTCGCCTCATCCGATTTGCTGTGCATCGATCACGTCATCGAATCTCAGTTCGAATTTATCCTCGAACTGATACGTCTCTTCGCACATACCATTTGCCTCTGAACAAATTCGTCTCTCGATTCCAAGTAAGTTGAATTTTAATGGCACAACCGAAATTCTCAAAGGGATCGCCCGTTTCAGGTTTGTACCGTTTCAACATCGCAAATCGACCATTACTTTTCGAAAACGTACCTTTTACATGATACTCGCCAACGTCGTCCACTGCAAAGCATTTCGTCTTTAACGAGCGTTGTTCGAATGGTAGATAAATCAGTTGTTCGACATGCCAATAATATCAATTGATAATATTAACACAGCCACGAGCCCAATCAAAATGGATTTGCATTGAACAGTTGGGTTTGATTTTTCTCAACGTCTCCATCGCCTATGAACGCTTGATTGGATTCTCGAGGTGTTCCTTGATAATAATAATAACAGCAACAAGCGATGCAAATGATAATTGGAATAGCTACGAAGCTAATGAGAATAGAAATTAATATAATGGCGCAAGTTTCACTGCAACCACCACCGTGGGCGCCGCCGCCGCCAACAATGATAATGCCTGGAAAGTGGAGATTTTTTATATTTGGTATGGGGGGTTACACAATATGTAAGTCTGTCAAAAAATACCTCCTCCGCCACCACCTCCAAGTCGCATGGAACATTGAGAAGAAAATTCAATGGATAGATGAAACACATGATGCGGTGAGTAAAAAAAAACACAGAAAATTTCTTATTTTTGGATTTTAATTAAGATTGAGATTTTTTCTTAAATTTCATTAAGTTTTAAGACTACGAGTACGGCATAGTAACCAAAAGTCGAAGGAAAAAACAATACAAGTACATATACTTGTAATATCAGCAGCTACAGGATGCCACTCAACAACCTTGTTGAGTTATTTATTCAATGTGAAGTGTGCTACACAGGCAATATCTTATTAACACTAATTGGATGGACACTAACCAAAAACGTCATGAACAAACTAATAAGTTTGGACAAAGAAACTGCCTTGTAAATTGACAAATGTGTTAAAAATACTGTTGCCTTCAAAAACACTTCGTTTTTATTATTCATTATACTCGTATGTTTTTTTATATTTTTTTTTATATTCATTATATATTTATGCAGTTGCGGTAAAACTTGCACGAACATATAGCAACAAGAATGATGGCGAAAGTGAACCGATGCCTTCGTCATGAAATGCTGTGAATAAATTATGAGATCCCAGCATCAAACGGTTGTGAGGATAGCAAAACCGCAAGAAACAAGAAAAATTCGGGGTCGTCTGGGAATCGAACCCATTGCCTACTCGCACCCAAAGCGAGAATCATACCAATAATAGACCAACGACCCGAACAATGAAATAAAACTGTTCATTTTACAGTAATCGCAAAAATCAGGCCAGTTCGTTGGATAACAAGTTCCATGTGCATGATCTAAACCTCTGAACACATTCTTTCCCATAAACAACTTTATTTCAAATTTAACAAGCTGTGTATTTGTTACATAATTTCTTCCCCGTTAGCTGCCCAACTGTAATTTCGTTCCAAGCTTTGATTAGCAATCGTTTTAACGCATCTACAGTGGTGTGCCGCTTAGCGCAGACCTTCTTCTCCAAGGTTGACCACACTGAATAGTCCAAGGGATTCAAATCTGGCGAGTTTGACGGCCAGACGTCCCTATCCCACACATACGGAAACAACATTTTGCAAAGTTGTTCGCCGAATGCGCCGGTGCCCAATTCTGTTGGAACGTCCATCATAATTTTTTGAAGTGCTGACGTGCCCACGGTTGTACTACGTCCTTCAGAATAGTTTGCTGATATACAGTGGCATTTATTTTCACTTCTTTCTCGATGAAAATCAGTGGAGTCTTTCCGGTCGCAGTTACTCCGGCCCATACCATAACAGATGCCGGAAAGAGGCCACGAGTGATGAATTTGGCTTCTGAACTACCATTGGAACCTCGTGTAGAATCTGCCGGTCGTTCTGATGGTTGTGGGCTTGTTCAACTGTGAAAACCTTTTCATCTGTGAACGGAATCAAATGGTGGCGGCGGGCTGTGGCTAATCGCTTCATCTTTTTCACTTTGATTAGACGGTTCTTCTTGTCATTGAGGTAGTGGGCGTCGACGATCTTGTAAGGGTAGTACCCAAGCTCCGTTTTCATCATTTTTCGAACCGCCCAATCACTTAAGCGATTTCGCCATTTTACGCATCGATCTCTGTGGATTTCGTTTGATTCTTTTTCGGATGATGTCCTTGTTTGATGGCGCATAAGCTGTGACCGGTTTACCACTTTTCAGACGGTCCTTGAGGTCCCCTGTCTCCTGGAAGCATTTAATTGCGTCTCTGACCGTTTGTAATGGTACAGACAGCAGTTTCGATATGTCTGCCGGCTTCTTGCCAGCTGCGTGGAAAGAAATGATCACATCACGTTTTTCTTTAGCCATTATTAATTACGATAGATTCGCGTTAAGTTTACGAAAAACAAGATTCTGGTACAGAATTAATGGAGAATCGAACTGTTAAATTCGCGTACTTAGCAGACTATCTCTATTGATTGCACATCAGGTCACACAGGAACACGGGCTTTCCACACACCCTGTATAGGGCATGAAGCGTTTTTGACAGAAAAACCTACCACGCATGATGCTTAAAAAAGAGGCTGCCGAATTTCCTTAATTGGAAAATATAATTTCAATTTTCGAAACTTGGAAATCGGAAGCGAAAATTAATGAAACAAACAGCACACAAGCTAAGTTAATCGCGTGGATACATTCACAGATGCACTTTACACTGTTTTGTTTCTTATACATTTTTTGTTAAATATAAGGAACTTATATTTTTAAATATAAGCATCAACTTACTCATTTCATCTGAAACAACACGTTCGTCGGTAGAACCTTGAACGGCGTTGGTCTTGACACGAAACGTACATCTATCGCTCGCTCAAAGAATTGAACTTTTTACCACAAAATCCATCCTTATTATTTCAAAGAAAAATTTTAATGTCACCCTCTATCACAAAGTTAGACTGCTATAATATTTTATAGTTGAATTGAAGCTGATGCACTTACTCTGTGTATAGATAATATTCCCATAATCAGCATTTGATACACATAATGTCAAGAAAACTTTTTTTTTTCTAAAAAATATGTCGACATTTTGTTAGCATAAACTTGACGTACCCTGTTATGCCTTTGAATTTAGATAAAAGTAAATTTCACGAAAATATAAGTTTTATTATGAAAGATTCAATTTTTAGTTTCCCATGTGATGAGTTTTCAGAAAATATTGTTTTGAAAGCCGGCTTTAAAATGCCTCACATGCAAACAATTGTGGCGGTCGATTTTCCGGAATTCTGCTGAGCAAAAATCGTTAAATCCAACTGTGACCCATCAAAGTCTACATTATTCACTACACTTTGCTCATTTATTTCCTTTACATTTTTTTAAAACGTAACTTTTTAGCGCCATATCATCTGTAGCCACAAAACTTTTGCTCAGACATAGAAACTCAGATAATTTTGCTCAGTTTGATTTATCTGCACATTTAGCGCGCAAAAACGGCTAACAATTCAACAAACTCTTGCGGTATGAAGAATCAAAGTTTATTGGCGTATTAAATTTACTCGTACAAGTAGCCTGCACGCTCAATCAGATAGAACCACGATTCTAACTGTCACTAAATATCGAAACGATTCAATTGATCACTTTTTCGAGACTGCTCAGCGTTCCACCGCTGTTTTTTCGGCAGTTATTCATTTCAATCAAAAAATGTATTCGTTTAACATAGAGCAAACAAATCTACTGTATAATTAACTTGTAAAGAAAAAGAAAGATAATGCAATACATTCAAGTAAAACTCAAACTGTCTGTCGATGTCGATTTCCGCTGCAACGTTATTGAAAAACTTTCTGACAGTTCGCAGGCACGTAATGCAAATTTGATGCTCTCTGTTTACAATTTTGATTGTTCGAACTGATATGCTCGATCACGTGACTATTGTAATGACTATCTACGTCATTGATATCATATCAGTAAATTTCAGAAAATTTTCCATTTTACAATCATTTTGCATTCCATTTAACTTGTAAGAAATCTAAATGACAAGAAATCCGATTTACTTTATGATAACAAACAAAACAAAACAAAACAAAACAAAAATCAAAAACAAACAACATCTACCCGAAAATGAATTTGTGTATTACATGGACCGAATCTCGTGAAATTAGAATAAGGCTCTAACGATTTCTGCCAAATAATGAACAAAAAACATGGCTTCACTTGTAACATCTGCATGTGACATCGGCTTCGAAACGTTTAAACAATGATTAATTGAACTGATAACACTTGGGGCTTTCAAACTTTCTTCGCAACGATGGTAACTGTCGGTCGCTTCATTGTGGCTGCGAATATGGCAAAAAATCGACATGATTTTATCGTCAATTTCTTCATAAAGAAATTCATCCATGATATATTTCGAGCGTTCATGCATGATATATTTCGAGCGACTAGTATTGGGATGAATTGGGCATTGAAATGAAATCATTCGCAGGCTGTTCCACATGAGACCAATAGTTTCCCAATGGAGCAAAGGCTGCATGACTGTCTGAAAACAGGGATAAAAGATGTTACAATTGTTGTTTGCGACTATTCTTAATAACAATTACTTGTTTCAAACATTTTATTATCGAGTTCCTTTGAAAATCAACCTGCAATCCTTTCTAAAACGAAAAAAGTGTACACTGACCGAATCAGAATCAACAATTTATGTTACATTTTTAAACTCAGTTGTAAAGTTTTCAAAAGATTCCATTGATAACTTTACAAGTGTCCTAGCGTTATGTCTGCCCTGAGGGCACATATTCAACCACACTGGACAACGGTAGAACACTTGACAGTGTCCATTGACCAATACTATGAGCGAACCTGAAGATTCAAAAAAGTTTTCAAAACAACACTTAGTTGGAATCAAAAATGTTTTGTCTCACAAAGGGATAAAACCAAACTTATTTGCATGATTAAAGATAGTTTGACGAAACTAACCTCAAGCTTTGAAGCCATCAGTTTTCGGGGCTTTTATAATTTCACATTTGGTAAAAGAACGAGCCGATCGTAAATGCCATTGAGATATCACTAATTCGACAAATTTCATGTGTACATTCCCACAACACCCTAACGAGAATAAAAATGAGTGTGGGCCTCCATCATCAGCAAATTCTCTTGTTCCAATACCTTGAAATCGTTCGTTGCGCAATGGTCAGCTAACAATTTTGACATTTCAAATTTTAATCATCGACCACCCAAAAGTTGCTAGCTTCGTAGGGCCTTCATGATTAACTATCATAAAGTAATTGTGTAACCAAAATGTTCACGACAAATGATGATTCATTCATAAGAAAATATAATTTTAATTGAACTTTAACAGCACAAATCATGTTCATCAACCTCTTCTCAACCATAAGAAAGGAAAGGACATAGAAAAGACGAGTTTGCATAAGGAAAGGAAAGTAGGTAAACAAAAAACATATTCTTCGAATGAGATGTTTACTGTCAATAAGCATTGTTGTTTGTTTTTATCCTAATTAAAATTGACAATGTACGCAATGGAGATTCTTTATTTTTCATTAGTGATATGTACACAAAAACGAATTATAAGATAACAAAATAGAAAAACAAAAATCGATAAAAAGTGGAAAAAAAACAGCTGAGCTAAAAATGATGAATTAGAACTACAATATTTGAGATAGTGAACTTTCATAGGAAGTTATGAAGCGCTTTATCCAGATAACTGAGCATAAACATGGCTTCGGTTTCTGATTTGACGTGAGAAATTACTTGAAACTTTTCAAACAATGGTTCAGCCAACTTTTCGAATTATCTTCACATCTTTTCCGGTTGCTTTTGTGAGTCTGTTTGTAACCAATGCTATATTGTTTGGACAGATGACAATAAACTGCCATAATTTTATCAGCGACTTTGCCGTACTCGATGTCGTCTATGGTAAAAGTTGAACGTTCTGAGCATCGATTTGATGTGGAGTCACAATCTCGAACATCGACTTCCAAAGACTGACTGGTACTCGTATGTTTTTTTTATATATTTTTTTATATTCGTTATATATTTATACAGTTGCGGTAAAACTTGCATGAACGTATAGCAATAAGAATGATGGCGAAAGTGAACCGATGCCTTCGTCATGAAATGCTGTGAATAAATTACGGGATCCCAGCGTCAAACGGTTTTGAGGATAGCAAAAGCGCAAGAAACAAGAAAAATTCGGGGTCGTCTGGGAATCGAACCAAGTGCCTACTCGCACCCAAAGCGAGAATCATACCAATAATAGACCAACGACCCGAACAATGTAATAAAACTGTTCATTTTACGGTAATCGCAAAAATCAGGCCAGTTCGTTGGATAACAAGTTCCATGTGCATGATCTAAACGTCTGAACACGTTCTTTCCCATAAGCAACTTTATTTCAAATTTAACAAGCTGTGTATTTGTTACATAATTTCTTTGGGCAATTTAAGCGTGGTGTTTTGCTGGGCGTTAAGATTGTACCTATTTATACCTTGGGTATGTGTGAAATAAAGTAACCTTTATTTTCAATATGAAGAAAACTATTTAACCAAAACACTTGATGAACATATTCAATTGACAGTATTGTAGGTGCAATAATGTGATCAAGAGTTTTGTTCGCCAAATGTTATTACAATATTGAAAAAAGTAAAACAAGTTTCAATTTTGAACATCAGAATGCTGCATTGTCGCACTCTTTCTTTCTTATCTTTTTAGCATGATGGTCACTTATTTGCGACAGATACCCAGTACTGTAGTTGTTGTACTTTTATTTACTGTATTTATGTGTTGTTCATTCCTTATTTTTAAATACATGGTAAATTTTCAAATATTTTTCATAAAATACGAGCGTCGGCAGGTAGGAGACGGTAGAACAGGTTGTTCATCAAAATTCAAATAACTATTACCTTTTTGTTTGTGATTTATGTTCCAGCACTTAAATATGACTCTAAGGGTTGGATGATATACATACCACGATCCGACTGTATAACTTCAACTATAATTATGTTCCAACACATATGTAGTTATGGATTACAAAATATAAAATATTCACAATTACAAACTTACAACGATTACAGTAAGGATGCCGTGCAAGTACGGCGGAAACACACTTATTGACCCACTTATGCTTAACAAAATGGTCCAACTAGTGTTTTTGTTATTTAGCAGTCATAGTGAACCATTTTGTAAAGTGTAAGCGGTTCAAAATTGTGTTTTCGGCCATATATGCAACTCATTCTTACTGTAATTTTTTTGAGTTTTTAATTGTGAATGGATTTTTAGTACTTTTACCCTGTACGACCTGATTAACTTTCAGGATATGATCAATTGTCGTTACCAACCAACTTTTGCACACGTCCCGAACTACTGCAGATTGTGGCATTGAACCGAATTCAAATGCTACCTTTGGGCGAGCATTTCGTGACATGTTTAATTGAGAAACACCACCAAGTAGAACCAAGGATAAACTTTTGAACTTCGGAGTGTTACCAGCTCATTGGAGTTTGTTAGTAAACTTGTTGAATTAAACGATAAATACATCAGAAACACACACAATCTGATCGTTTAAGGTCCATTCAGAGACGAAGAATAAGTTTTTCAGTTGTCCGATGAAATTTTATGGAAATTGCCTAATTAAAAGTTGCGGCGATCATGCATTGTGTCTTCTCAAGTTGGAAGAAAGATCAGATTTTTATATCGTTCCAGTTTGCAATGTTAATGAAATATCAATATATATTACTTATATCAAATATATTAACTTCTATATCAATAGAATATCAATCAATAGAAATATATCAACTTATATTATGGTGAAATATGAAAACATTGTTTGCCTATCAGATTTTAAATCGGGCATAAAATTGACATATTTCAGAATTAATCCACAAAATCACACTGTTTCTAAAAACGTTATTTTGAAGTTACCAAAGGACAAGATTTTGTATCGAAATCTTTTGAGATCATCGAGGTTTATCAATTGCAATAGAACGTTAGCTGATTTGCATAAACGCAGCTTTTATAAAAAAAATATGTGACGATTCAAATCAGAGAAATGATTTCGTTATCGTGTTGTAATGATTTACTTTTCAGAATATTGTTCTCATTTGCAACACATGTATAAAACAATATTAATTGTTTTCACTTTCAGTATTTTTCGATAAAATTTACTCGGAAATAACTGAATCTTCGAAAATTGTTCATGTTAAAAAATTAATAGAAAGTAAATGCCATTTTGCACTTGTAAAAAAAGAAAATAATGTTTTCTTTAGTCATTTTGCACAATCGTTTAAAATCTTATTCTTTATTTTTATTCAAGACTCAGTAGTTCAAGTAGTTCTTTTTGACTCAGAGTATTTTGAATACTAGCTGTTTTAAAAAGATTTCAAAATAAATATTCGACAGAGTAAAATTTGTTTTCAGGCGCAGAAATTGTTTCATCAGCTATCGAATATTGCATCATTTCTGAACTGTTGTAGTTTATGGGTTCTATTTTTTATTGACTAGAGCTCAAATGTTACCATTGGACGAGCATTTCGTGACTTGTTGTTTGATCGAACAACATCATCAGCAAAAACCACCAAACAAGTTTTAAGTTTCGGAGGAACTGGAACTTTATGGTCAACTTGTTCAATCATTCAAAAATGAATTGCAAACGAGCACTATTTTTAATCTATGGTAACCGTTTTTACGTTTTGAGGTTTTTAGGAAGATAGAATGCTAAATCCCACCACAAAACGTTCGATGAAGTTAAGTGACAATTGTATTATTATACATTGCGGTGGAAATTCATTAAGGTTGATCAAATTAGAGAAAAGGGCGTACTATTATACTGTCACCGTTTGCAATAAAACGAGCGAAATATGTCAACTAATATTGCGGTAAACATTTCAGACAATTTTCTGGACACAGTTTGCGTTGTAGCGCACTATTTGCGCGATGTAAAAACCAATACTGTAGCGAAGATTTGCTTGAATTTGGAAAATTGACTTTCGATCCATTTAGGCATTAAATGTTCATGTAATGGATTAAGCAATTTACATGTCATGATGAAAATATCTAAGCAACGTCTTAGACCATTTTGTTATCAATAAGCGGTTAAAATTGTCCGTCTTTTCATTTTTACATGCAAATCTTCGTCACTGCGATCTTTACGAACCCTTATAAGAACAAAATATTTTTTCAGAATCAAACCACAACATCCCATTGTTCATCGTGACGTTAGTTAGGTCCTTCCAAGTGATGTATGCATAACAGCGGGCTGGAACTGAGCTTTACAGAAGACCTTGTATATAAGTGGACTTTGAGGAAGCAAAACTTGTGTTAAGTTTCATGGAAAAACAAAAATTTGGGGTCGTCTGGGAATCGAACCCAGTGCCTCTCGCACCCAAAGCGAGAATCATACCAATAGACCAACGACCCATGCTGGAACATGAAATCGTCGATTTTTCTGGAACGCAAAAATCAGGCCAAGTCGTCTTTCATGTGCATGAAATAAAAATACCCGAACATTCTTTCCCGCCAAGTGTTACAAACTTAACCTAGCAAACAACTTGTAATATTGCGACATAAAAGAATTCGAACTTGCAAATGCCACGATGGTCAGTGGTGGTGGCGTAGTGGTTCGTATGTCGATTACGTGATACGGTTTGCATTTAAAACTGCGATCGCTGAATTTTTTCTATCTACGAAGATTATTAAAAAAGAGTGTTTGAACCAAGTACGAATGAAATCAAATATCGACTTTCTTTGAAATGCTAAATGGGTGAATAAAGTGCAATATATTGGGCGTTTTCGATTGAAAGTTGCATATAGATCAGCAAATTTCTCCCGATACCCGTAGGGCTAGTAGCACTGTCTGTAAATTTATTGTGCTGACGTAGTACAATGATGATTGATTAAACTGTGTTGCGAAAATCCTTTCGGCGCATTTATCATGCCCACTCATGACAGTGGAAAAAGTCAGGTCAACCGTTTTCAAGGAAGGAAAAAGTCCGATGGTGTAGACTTGTTTATAGACGCCTAGATTAAGTCTCGCGTGAAAAGTTCACCTTTTCAATTACGACAATAATTTTTTTAATTTGAGCATAAAATCGCTTGAAAAACATTTCAATCCAAATTGCTTGTTTTCCAAGAGGAAATTTGTTTTTTCCTTTACTCTCTGAGATTGGAACAACACCATGGAAAAGATTTTGGCAGTATACTCTGAACAACATGGTGATGGATTTTGCTGTCATAAAGATTTTCCATCTTGTTTGTAATTTCGTAACTGTAACAACATGTTACTATTTTTTTACTCGTTTATAACCTTGAAACTACTCATTTTCAAACTTTTTTTCTTCGAAATGGGCGTACAAAAATGCTTCCTAAAATCATCTTCATGCATCACGATGATATTATCGCATGACCCATTTTCAAGTATTTTTCATGATCCTAAAAACACGTACTTCTGTTGTTTAAAGGCGGTAAAATATTTTGTCATTGGCAGACTATAAATTTTATTTTTTTTTCAGTTTTATAAAATATTCACGTAACGACTCGAGGAGGATACAAAATTGAGCCGCATGGTAGTCAGAAAGTTTCTATCGCTGTACAGTTCGCGTACTGTATAAAAAATTCTACCGTAAATCACTAATTACCTAAGAACTGGTTTGACAATATACCATCTTCAAAAAAAAACAACCCGTTAAAAATGATTTAGTAGACGCATTTTAAAGTTAATTGTTAACAATAACGAACCCCCGAAAATTTCAAAACCGTTGAAATAATGTTTCACAAAAAAAGCATACGCGTAATAGGATCGAACCCAGAAAATCCAAAAACCGTAAAAATAGTGTTTCACTAAAACAACTATACCTAACGAAAATTTTGTACATGCTCAAGATTAGCAGTGATTAACGTTGCGCATCAGCAGGATCAGCAGGAATTCCTGGAAGCGCGATACTCAAGTATTGTGAGGCATTCTGATGAAGATTCTTTTTATCGGCTGAAATATATCAACCAACGTCGCATATTGAGCTTTTTTCAGTTGTTGTTGCAGTTGCTGTTGTTGCTCGATTAGATTCGGATACGAAAGGATTTGATTCGATTCGCGATTTCGACCGAATCCACCACTGTCAGTCGACGATGTGCTCTCATTGGAGTTCTGTCGTTCCATGGCCATCGTCGTCGAATGGGCATCCTCGGACAGCATTCTCTGTCGCTGGCTCATAACAGCCGTAACGCTGTATGGAAATACGCTAGCCATAATTTTTGTGCGTTCAAAAAAATTATTAATCGAAACGAATTTAGCAAATCAAAGTAGTTTCTTTTACTGAATTACTAAAAACGTTTCGAGGCTGCTTTTTTAGTTTTTAGAAAGCGGTATCGGTCGCTAAACTGATAACGTCGATGAGGAGAGTCAAAAAAAAGTATCTGATGGGTGGATTAAATCAATTTAATCCGATTCGGCTCCAAAATAACGACGGTACAGAATTTCGCAAGCGGCGTGGCAGATGAATTTTTGCGAAGCCCAATCCGGACAATTATTTATGGATAACGTGTGACAGGATTTATTAAATACGAAACTCATATTTTCCCATTTGCGTATTGACGAAATGTTTAAAAGAGTAACAAACGAAATCGTAAATTTCGTTGCAAAAATCGATTGTAACTATTGACCGACCGACGATGAGACGGGAATGGAAAAAACAAGGAAGTTGTCTGAACAAATCGGTTTTAATGGAATAACAAAATGTTTGCAGCGAGCGCCGAACTTTTACCAAAAACGCCGAGCAAGGACTTTTGTCGAACCGAAAATGACACTGAACGTCGTTGCAAATTGTTTTAAATTGGTTTCGTCGTTTGCGCAAGCGACGCTGGTTTGTTCTTCGTACCAAACCGGTTGGTTGCAAGAATGAAATTGAATAAAAGGTTTCGTTCTTTTTTACGTTGTTGCACGTCTGGGGATTGGGAAAAAGTTTTTCCTTAAAAACACCAGTTTTCGAACTGGAAAACATCCGAAGAACGACGGACGTCAATGGCAATAGATCAATTTTCCTTGACTGATATGTGTATTTTCCTTGATTACTCCCAAGTCCAAAGTATTGGCACAAACCGAATGTTTCCGGTTTCATGCACGTATAATAATAATAACAACCAGTACACTGAAAGTTTATAAAAAGTTTGAATTTTGAAAAAATTGCTAACACCCTGATCAGTTTTACTGTCTAGATTTTATGTCAGACACTTGATTAACGACTTGATATCACAAAAAACTTGTTTTAGGCTGTAACAAACCACAATTTTGAATTCGAATTTCGATTTGTCTTTCGTTGCCAAATTTCCATTCAGTCTACGTGCGAAACAAAGTCTAAAGTGGAATTTAAAAACTAAAACGTTTTGGTATAATGGTTATTTACAAACAGCTTTTTTAATAGCTATAAGTTTTTTAGAATCTTTGCAAGTTATCAAATTAGAATATATCATGCTAAACAAAGCATTATATTTACTGTTAAGTGAACTCAATTTTGAATTCCAAATTTCTAGGTATAAGGTATGTTGAGATTTATTGCGAATTAGGGAATAAAAAATACTTATTGCAAGCAAACATAGATATACAAGCGATGAACAATCGTCTCGATTACGGTCTATTCGCGCGCGTTAAGGTTTGCAGTGTTTTTTTACAATTTTAAATTTTAAATGTTCGATAAGTATTTTTAAAATATTTTTGAATATGTTTTATAAATTCAATTCTATATAACATACAAACAAATCGCTTGAAAAATTTTAAATTGTTCGATTAATCGAACTATGAAAATCAAAGTCTAAAGTAAATTACCGCAACACTTAACGCGCGCGCACTATAAATACATTTTCCTACTTTTGCTTGTGACAGAGTTACTTGAAAATTTCTCTCATGTAATTTTACACACAAAATTGGCTTGTAATTTTCTTACTCTTACAACATGCCTTGCAATGTCGGATAGCGAATGTGTTGTGTTCTCAGAAAGAAAGAATTTTTATTTAGTTCTTTTGAAACCCTTGCATTGTTTTGTGAAGTACTGTTGTACAATGAAAACGGATTTGGGGGGGGGCTTGTACTTTACATTATACTGTATGTCTGCCTACAGTGCAAAAGTCGAGTTGAATTAGGGCAGATTCTTTTCAAACTAGATATTATGTATCACAAACATCCCCCCAGCAATTTCAAAATGAGGTTCACTAACAACAAATACAAGACAGCTTCAATTTTTACTTCTTTCGCTTGAAGTGATTTGTTTGTTCACGGGACATGGACGGCTGTCCTAAACTATCAGGAAAGAGCGTGCCAACTATAGGACACCCTCTAGTAGGTAGTTTACCAGTTTTATTACTTGAGTAAATTCTACAATTCGTACAAGATATTCGATGGCACAACACTGTGAGTGAAGCTCACCATTGAATGGAAGCCACAGGAACACATCAAAAGGCAATTGGGAGTTAAGTTAGTCGAAATCGAATTGCCGACGTTGAATTATCGTTAAATACTAATTTCAAGTAAATTTTCCGATAGAATTACTTTCTTTAATTGGTGGTAAGTTATGCAATATCGAACCTGAATTCAGTTTTCGTCTCGAATCTGAATTTAAACACCGTTCGTTCTCTTGTTTTATCTTGAAGTTATCTGTTAAGTTTTCAATCAAGTCTTTCATCTAAAAGGCCATGCTTTTAATTGTTTTATTCATTGTTACTCAGTCTCTCCTGTTCAGGTGTACATCATCAATCCTTTACATTTTGTCGTATTTTTGCGATATTTTTTATTGGCTGATCTTCAAATGATATCACCGACAAAACGAACAATCAACCTTAATTTCGTTGATGTCAAGCAGTGGTTTTTTTTGCGCTGAAATCTTAAAAAGTTCTTTTGCACTTGCACGATTTCTCAGTTCCACAATCCCAAAAGAGTTTTTCATAATCTTATCAGTTTACATACTTGTGCAAGCGCATCAGCATTAGTATCATATACGACACAGTTTAATCATCATCCATATTGCAAATTCGGTCAATAATGATCTAATGATATATTCTCCATCGCCATGGCAGTACACTTTCAAACACGTGTCGCTATTTTCGTGTTTAGGCTAAAACTCTAGAATTAATTGCAGTCCATAGAATAACACTTTCGTGCCAAGTATTTTGGCATGCAGTCGTTTATTTCTCGCAAAATACTGTAGATTAACACACGCAAGTGCAACGCATTGATGTACATAGATAGCTTGATTTTCTTGGCAAACTTGATATACATTTAATGGGCAGGCTAAACATGTATAACCTGCCTGTAAAATTTTTGTTCACTTATTTGTATTTCAATGACATTGCCATTCATCCTTTGCAGATAGGATACCGGGCTGCATTGACAGAACACTGAGGTAAAAGTTGAATTCGCCCAAGCGAACTTTGTGACTAAAGATGAACACATAATTTAACACATCCCTCGAAATATTGTAATCCAGGCTCAAATTCGCTACTGTTGCACAAAGGCTCGTCATGTCCGTTTCTCTGAACCGAAAGATGCAAATGCAAACACGTCCTATTGAATAACCTGAGTATTAATCAACCACAGGCTCAGATGCAGTACTGAGTTTCAACAACATGAACCATCAGTTTTACCAAATCTAGTGAAAGCTGACGTTGCGCGAGTATTGTACAATAAGTAGCACTGTATTTTAAATTAAGATAGACTTCATCAGAGTATCCTTCCGTAATATATTCAGCTGCAGCAAAGGTTGCTGAGTCAAGTGAACAACTTGAACCAGTTTGGCTATTTGGTTAGATGTGCGACTGCAATCTAGTGGAATATCCCTCGTAGACAGCCAGTTGTAACGGACTCTATAACCCTAGTAGTTAGCCAGTTGCAACGGACACCATATTCCAGGTAGTCAGCCAGTTGTAACTTACTTTATATCCTGGTAAGTCAGTCAGCAACTGACTCTTATAACTCCGGTAGTCAGCCAGTTTCAACGGACTCTGTAACCCTGCTAGTCAGCCTATTGTAACGGCCTCTATAACCCTGCTAGTCAGCCTATTGTAACGGCCTCTATAACCCTGCTAGTCAGCCGGTTGTAGCTAACTCTATAAACCTGATAGTTAGGTCAGTCAGTTGTAACGGACTCTGGGTTAGCCAGTTGTAAAGCCAAAAAAATAAGTGAGATCCAGTTGCTCGCTTTGAAGCTCCAATTTGGGCATTAGCTGGGTTATTATGGATGGAAACCTTATCACATCTGTCGTAATTATTAAATACTGTTAATTACTGACTTGTTCACAGTACTCGTATAACTACAATTGCGCTAGATTTTGTCAAAACTAATGGTTCTTGTTTAAACTCCGTGCTGCATTTGTTGTTAGTTGATTACCATTAAAGTTATTCAACAGGACACGTTTATATCTGCACCATTCTGTTAAGAGAACAGATTTCACTAGCTTTCGTACAACAGTAGTGATTTGAGCCTAGATTACAGTTATTTTTTGGACATAATAAATTATATATTTGTCTTTACTCACGAAGTTCGTTTGGCTAATTCAATGTATAATTCGTCGGGTGACTTGCAAAAAGGCGTAACTGCGACTTTTGTACTTTTGAGAAAAACGCCTTTAAAGTTTTTCTATTACCATCAACCAAAAGGGCGTAACTGCAGTTATTCAATTCTGTAATTCAAATTCTGCTCGAGATGCAGGTACGCCGTTTCGGTGGTATACAGAGTCAGATACGCCCGTTCGCGTGGTACTAATAACTCATTTCGCGCCAAAATCGCAGTTACGTCTTTTTGCAAGTCACCCGACGAATTGTGTGTCATTGCACCCCACTATCCCATCTGTAGAGGAGTGATGATAGAAGTCATTGAAAAACAAAAAAGTGATATGGCTTCGGCGTACACAAAAAATCGCGGCGCATGTTAGAATATCAGTTTATCGCCTGGATGACAGTGAGTGCATTTTAGAACACCATTAACCGAATGTGCTATACATTATCTTAGATCCACATAATAAAAAGCTTGATGATTGCTTTACCAACATTTGTAAATAGGTCTTTCTTGTAGATAATTATGTTGTACAATCCGTTTTTGTTTCTTTAACTTTTGGGGTTTTTTTTGTAACTTTTTTGGGTTTATTCGAATAAATCGTTATGTAACATAAAAGTTACTTACCTTACTGTGAACTACCTTACGTTACTATACTGTGACTTACTGTGGAATTTTGATCGTTATTTAGAGTTATAAACCTGTTTTTGCCTCTGCACATGTTTTGTACCTTTGCATTTCATTATGATATATTCAATATAAATAAAATTATGTATGGAAGGGTGGCCGCCAAAATAAAATTTCCACCCTGTAGGTAACTTTTACTTAGACAAAAAATATGCTCTGTAGTACGCTAATTACAGTATGCAAATTTCGTTGATGACTTTTTTCAATAAAGTTATCATCCTCGCCCAAAGTACAACTATTAAGTCTGTTTCAATGTTTAACATACAAATTCCTGGCCGAATCTGGTTCTGCCAAGCTAAAAACTCGTGAATCACAAAATTAACCTTTTTTAAAATAAATGGCGATGAGTATATAATCGGACTGTAGTAATGCCTGGTCCATATTGGACGTTTTCCATGATAAAAAGACCTGCAATTGGATTCTTTGCCCCTTTTTTATTAGATACACACATTCGTGACCCAACCATTACGAGATTGGATTGAAACCTTACTGTCCCTCATTTTAAACTCTTGTTTCACAAAAGTTATTTTAAAAATGTTCCACTGGAACTTTTTCGACAAATTTTTTAACATGTGGGCAATGAACATTGAATCAGTTTGCACATCATATTTTCGTGGAAAAGGAGCATTATCGACCAGGCATTATTACAATCAGATTCTATACTCGCCCTTAATTAAAAATATTTCAAAAAGAAAGTTGTTTAAGTTTCCGTGAAAATATTCTTAAATGAAAAATAATATAGAGAAAAAAAATTTTGTCTATCTAACGGTTGACAATGAAGACGGTTTGAGCACTCGTACATCAGATCCCGGCCAGCTTCCGGTACACATTATCTAGGGCTGCTTAGCCGGCTATAGGCAAAATCGGATCCAGGTAACCGGTGAAGGCCAAAAATTTAAAAAAAAAAGTTTGCGTCATGAATCATAACCGTCCGCGCATTTCCAAAGGTCTTGCAAAAAATACGACTGTCTCAGTAAGTCCGATCACTGTGATCTGAAAGACACCAAACGAATCTTCCAAAACACCAAGACTGTTCGTTGGAAGTATCGCAAGGCAAGCGTTTGGCACATTTTTCTCGGTTTTTCTTTAACGGCACTTCGCAGCAGTGTGATAAATTCATTTACGGTGGATGTGACGGCAATGGTAACCGATTTTCCACCAAATTGCATTGCGAACGTATTTGCATTATGGGAAAAGATGCCTATTTCTTCACCATAGAAATTTTTAAATGTTGCCAACAGTTGTAACGCTTGCAGACTGTCCGAAGTCGGATCTACAAAAACTGCCGAAAGGCAAATTCGATTCGACCTAACCCCCGATGAACAAGGTTGTCCAATAAACAAAGAAGTTTGCGAAGGTAAAAAACTACAATTTTAAGCACAATCTTTGAACTTGTTTCTTATGTGTTTTCACTGTTTGTGGAGGTGCCTGTCTCGGTTTTTATATTTTTTAGTAAGACCAGGTTGGTGTCCAAGGACGTCGAGTCGAGCAACAAGTGCTAACAAGTGTGAGATCGAATGCTCAAGCGATGGCGATTGTGCTGACATCAACATGAAATGCTGCAAAATTGGCTGAAACCGGTTTTGCTTAGCAACCGAACCTATTTAATGGTTTGTTTTGTGAAGGTTGTATTGAATGAAGGATTATTTGTTATTTTCGCTCGGAACATATTAAAAAGTAAAAAAACAGCAATAATAACCATTGTGACTAAAAAGTTCCTTGATGAGGAAAAACTAATCAAGGAACTTGTTCGTTAAAATTCCTTAACGAGCAAATGCACGGATCATTTCCGTTCCTGCAAAACATCTAGAATAAATTGTTTCTTATTTAGATTTGTGATTAATTGTTGCATGAAATTGTCAACAGTAAACAGGTCATTATTTTTTTCCGATTCGTTTTCTAATATTTCTAATTCGAATTTGTTTCAATTGTGTTTGTTCACAGGAAACAAACATACTCAAAAATATTTTGTCTGAAGAAACCTCCCCCTTGTTTGCTAGAACAAAAAGAATATCATCAAAAATGTTTGGAAAGCAAAATTTCATGGATAAATAATGAATAAAACAAATTTACTGAGAAAAATGAACTTTATCTTGGCCGAATTTTCTCGGGTAGCAGAAAATTCTTGAGACTTGCTAGCCAAAATATTTTTTTGCGTCAAGGCAACTCAATTACCGTCTGCATTTTTAATGTGTTTGCTCGAAATTGCATTCTGATTTAATTTCATATAACTATCCCCTGAAATATTCTAATATAACGAATTAACATTAAAAAACAATATTGCAATTAACTAGCAAGAAAATGGCTGGTGGCTGCTGGCACATGCCTAAATCTCCAGCGTCATTCGCAGAAATGTTAATTAACAATTATTTTTGGTTAATAACAGCTTCATTTTTTCCTGTACTTACCTGCTAAATCGGGAACGGGATAAATCAAAAGGAAAGTGAACGGAAATTGAGAAAGTTCGCTCTTCTCTATATATCCGATTCGGTATAACATGAAACATTCATCTAACCTTAGTGACCATATTCCTCTGTGTTCATGCAATAAATTTGTTTTAATTTCCGCTTAACCTGTATGGGAAAATGTTTTATCGACAAAAAATAGAAACAACGCGGTATACTTTTTAAATATCGATTTTCACTTATTGCATTTTCTTTGGTCGTTTCGAAATTAAAAATTCAAGAAAATTTTCTTTTGAAAAGCAGTTCGTCTGAATAAACTCAGACAGTCAATAAAAATAAATAGAGAAAATTAATTGACCACGCGGCGATGGTAACGAATTCATCTAAAAACGCTGAATGACAAATTCACTCTTTCAATTTTTTGTAGGGTTTCATTGAAAGCAGGCGAGGGAACAAGTATAAATAAGTTCTGTACTACGTCGAAACCTCAAAGTAATTTTTCAATAAATTAACAAAAAAAGAATTTATTGGCAAAAAAAGTGCAAAAATAATTCTGAGCACGCATCAAACGAAGTCATCTGGTGAACCTTGCATTTGCGATATGCTAAACGAAATTCCCACCCAATGGTCGAAAAAATTTTGGCTGTCCTTCTTGCAATTGACATCAACAAAGTTTTGCTGTCGCTTGACTTTTAAATGAATTATACTCGATAAATACAATTGATCGACGTTTTTCGCCACTGTCCGATCGACTTTAGAGCCACTTCTCGATTTCACCCCGAACATCGCCAGCAACGTTGCGCGGAATGTCTTGCTGCAAATTATGTACAGAAAGAAATCGATGCATTCCTCTACGCAACTTATGAATTGAGCCAGTACGAACATTAAATGAAATTTAGCTTTTTGATGAGCGTCTTCGGCCGGATGCCAAGCCAGGGCCCATAACGTGGCCACGATTCCTATTAGAACCATGAAAGCTAGACAGTCGATAACCAACAGCCACGACACTTCGTCCGACACGTTTGTCGACTTGCCGAGCCTGCGGCGCTTATTTTTTCGAACGTGCAGCATCTTAACTATGCTAATATTGGTTGCTATAATTCCAACTACAGGTATTGCGAAATAAGGCCCGTAGGTTATGAACGTAACGAATTTAAGACCAGCCGCCAATTTTGCAGGGTCGGCAGATAGGCTGCAAGTCGATTCGGCGCTGATTTCGTAGAAGTAAATCAACGGGCTGCAATAGCCATAAGTGAACATCCATAATAGAATATTGATGACGATCGCTACTTTTCTCGTGCAGAATTTCCTATGAAACATGTGAAATTTCAAAAATATATACCTATCCACGGCCACAACGAGCAAAGCGCACGACGCTACGACGCTGCTGGACATATCGTGCCACAAGCCTAATTTACAGGCCCAGTACGAATAACTCTCAGTTTTAAATCCGATCAGTGGTAGAGCCGTCGACACGATGCTGTCCCAGGACAGCGACACCAAGTCGGATACGGCTAAGGCTTGCAGATACAGTGTCGTACCCGACTGAGGTTTGAGCCGACCGAAAACGAGAAAAGCCAACGTATTGCCGATCAGGCCGATCACAGCAATGGCGAACATACCGTACACGCCGAGGTAGTATGCCACAGCAGTTTCCCAGAATTCAGAAGTGGAATTTATTAATATATCGGAACTATAGTTGTTCCTCATCGAGCTGTCCATTTGCGTTTCAAGCAAATGTCCGCGAATAAATGCCATTGGCAACAATCATATCCTTGCGGTGAATGTAAAAAAGTGATAGTTAATCCTCGCTAGTTAATAAAATTCCCTCGTCAATTATTCTTCGCCGATGAGACAAAATAGCGAACCTCGTTCAGTCTTATTCTCGCGTCGGATCGATCTCGAGAGGAATTTCATCCAGCGATGTTTTTGCCAATGTCGACGTCCATTAGCGAAGGTAATCAGCCAACAGGGCAACTAAACTGAGTTATTAATTAAAAAAACGACAATCGTTTCGCGCTGGTGAGCATCAATTAAAATTTCAATCGTTTTTTGAAACATAGAGTTTCCAGGGCACGAAAAAAATTTTTTATTGAAACATTAATTTCATTACGAAAGAAACATTAATTTTGCTGGTTACTTGGAGAAAAAACGCTAGGCCCGCGAAGGGATTTGCTACTGATGATCACTAAAACAAACATTAGAGCGGATAGAAAGTAATGAAGAAGAGAGGGTTGATTGAATTTATATATCACGGACCCTAATTTAATTATGCACGAGCCAGAAACAGTTTAGAGGTCCACGCTCGATAGTTGTTATGAAAAAAAGATATAATTATCATTGAATTTGTTGCAATAACAAAATTCCTGAGCAGTGGTGTCGTCAAAAGAATAATAATGAGATCTAAAGTCAGCTGCACATTTGAACAATTTAATTGACTTCCTGATGACATATTTAACATTATTTTGCTCGTAACCTCACAAAGATCTTCATGGTCTGAGAAAATATGTTTACAGGCAACGATGAAAAACGGGACACGAACGTCAACAGGAAGAAGATCGCCCTCCCTTTCCTCTTCAAAATGCAAGACGTTAATAATTATGCAGTGACGGATGCATAGATAATTCGGACTAATAGCAACCTACATTCAATTACTCACCTCTCAGAGAAAACTTTCAGCTGCTTCATTAGGTTTGATTTACTCCATACATTCTTTTCCGCCTACTGCTATCGCAATTTGCCATATGTTTTCAAATCTACGAAATATTCTTACGCTATTCAAAACAAATCTTGACTGATATGATTTACATTTTCGAACAATACTTGCAATTTTAAATTATACTTAGTTATTCAAAGAACTATAGATGCCATATTATCTTAAAAATAAGACCCCCTCTTGAGAATAAGTCCCTCTCTGAAATAAGACCCCTCTAGTGAATAAGACCGGGTCTTAATTTCAAGATGGATCTTATTCACCGAGGGAACAAGGTGAATTCGATTTTTTTGCAAAGTAACATGCATCACCATGAACTTAAAACGTATTCCAATAGAAACAATGTGTAGCTGGGTTGATCAAGCTTGGAATACTTTATCAACTGATATGATAGCTAAATCGTTCCGAGTTTGTGGGCTTGGAGTACAGTAGTGACTCTTCTTTTGAGCACGAATTTTAAATCGAATAAACTACAACTTTGTTATCGTGAAAAATAAAAAGGAATTTATTGAATAATAATTTCTGTAAAATTTAATATGTGCTTTATTAATTGCCCAAGTCTTCAATTGATGACTTTTTTTAATAAGACCTCTATTAAAATAACCCTCTCGTAAGTAAGACCCCTTTTTGGAATCACTGAAAATGAATAAGACCCGGTCTTATTCACGAGAGAATACGGTACTAGATTTCCATATGCTCAGCAAATATTGACGTTCGTAATAATATCCTTTCACTCGTTTTCAAAGTGGTGGTGAAAAAAAATCATCAATCATTTTTTGAAGTAAACAAAAATGTGAATATTGTAAAATGGCAAAGTAATGGAGATTTATTGACGGAGAATTAAGATTATATAATGGCATCCAATTTCAGTCGTTTATTTTTAGTTGAAACAAAATAAGTAGAAAAAGAGTGAAAAAAAAGTGTTGCAAAATCAAAGTTACGTTTGAATTTATAATTTTGTACTTGAATATCATTACGGTACTTTAACTGAGCGATGTCTGTCGTTTACAGTAGTTGGTAAAAATATGATTTCAACTGTAGCGTTATTAAGTCGGACCATTTTCATCAACTCTCTGCGAAACGATTTACTGCAAGCCACGTAGAGAAAGAAGTCGATGCTTTCCTCAATGCAACTGATAAACTGCGCTAAAACGAACATCAAATGAAATACGGCACTTTGATGGACGTCGGCTGGAGGGTTCCATGCTAAAGCCCACAAAGTAGCCACTACACCGATGAGTACCAAGAAGGTGACGCAATTTATGACCAAAAGCCATGAAATATCGTCATATTCTCTTTCGGCTTTACCCATTTTTCCACGATTCTTCTTTCGAACGAACAGCATTTTAACAATGCTTACATTCGCAACTACTATGCCAACAACAGGTATTGAGAAGTATGGACCGTACGTAATAAATGTGACGAACTGCAAACCGGCTGTAGCTTTGTCCGGGTCCAAGGATATACCGCAAATTCCTTTGGCGGATAGCTCATAGAAGTACATCAGAGGTGAACAGTACAAGTAAGTAAACACCCAAAGACCAACGCTGATTATGCAAGCTTTCCTCCGAGTACCGCAAGATGCATGAATCGCTGGAAAGTTGAGCTGAAGGAAACGATCCAAAGCCACAACCAGCAAAGCGCAGGATGCCACCGTGCTGCTAGCCATGTCGTGAAATATGAATATTTTACATGCCCAGTAAGAAGCCGATTGAATTTTCACTCCTAGCGATGGTAGAGCTGTGAATATGATAGTATCAGATATCAATGAAATCAAGTCGGCGAAAGCTAGAGCTTGCAGATATAGGGTGGTACTGGTTTGTTTTTTAAATCGACCAAAGACAAAAAAAGAGAGAGAATTCGAAGTAATGCCGATCGCAGCCAGCAAAAACATTCCATAGACGCCGATATAGTAAGATACATGGACTTCCCAAAATATTGTAGAGGCTGTGAAGTTGGTATTGTTATCAGTTCCTGACATTGCAAGCGATTTTTGTTGAATCTGCTAAATAAATTGAGGGAACTTTCAGAAACTCACGCATGCAATATTGCATGTACTCTATCTTACTTATATAAAATTATATAATTCGTTGAGAAAGAAAAATTCAGTAGCCGAGAGGAAGTTTTTTTTATGAAACATAAGTTTTCCAGATTTTGCAAAAAAACTAGTTTAATTCATGAAAGCTACAATACCCATGGGCAAGTTATCAAAATAATGAAAGCTTATTATAATCTAAAAAAGATGATGTTTATAATTTTAAGCCTATTCAAAATTATTTTAGCATGCGAATTTTCTTATAAAAGTAAAGAGGGTGCTCCATTTCTTGAATACGTATATTTTTGTAAGATTCAGTCTCTAACATGCATTTAATTTTCGAAAACTGGTGGGTATTGCAATCGGTAATTAATGAACAATTCATTTATTGTGTCGGCTTTAAATTATTCTATTAAATCAAATCAAAAACCCCAATGATTTATCTGACAATTTCACTTTTTTTACCTTAATTTATAAACAGGTTTTGAACTTGAGGTGATAAATCATTGCAGCCCAATAAACATCCTTACTAATTATATCCCTGATTGTGTGTCCAACACGATGTCTTGCTGCAAAAGGCGTGAATACATAACAGAAAACTGATAAGTCATGCTGAGGAACACTTCTTGATAACCTTACCAGCTAATAGTGGAATGCAGCTTTATTCTTCAAACTACAGTTGATTTGCATTTGTGCTTACGCAGTCTTCATACAATTGGTTTTTCAAGTCTATACTACTCACTATGAGGTACAACATCAATATATGGCAAAATCAGTCACACCAAAAGTTAATGTCATCAAAAATAGCAAAAAAAGAGAACAGAATTTGTTGAAATAGTCAGACATGACCTAAGCTATTAATTTTCGCTGATAGTTCCAATGCACATTTGAGCGTTTCGTTTGGCACCTTCAATTTGATCGCAAATAACGAAATAAAATACATTGTTTACGGATGCAAAAAGAATTTTCTTTCCGTTGAAGCATAAGTTTTTCTGGAATCCATTTTGATCCTTCAAAGAATTTGTAAGTTTGATTAAAAATGTTGAATCGCAACGTTCAAATGGCAACAGAGATCCGCATCCAGAATTCAAATAAAACAAGACAGAATTCAATTTAGTCAAATGCCTAAATTTATAATTGATATTTTCTTAACTGCGAATAGTTTCCCAAGAATTGTCGTTGTGAATTGCAATGTCAACGACTAAATCCGCACCGACGACAACAACGCGACGGCGCCAATTGTCTTCCGCATCCTGACGAACGATGATCTCTTGCAATAGTCCGTAGGGAAACTGACAGATTTCGTCCCATTGAATTACTGGCATCGTGCTCGATTTCCATACAAAGCAACTGCAAGCCGAACTAGTGCAAGCGCAAATGACATGACCATTTTAAAAACAGACACTGCGAAACGACTTTCTTTCAACATTAATTTGTGATTACGCCTAAAAAGATAGGCAGCAGATTTCAAACGAGGGAGAAAATCAATCGAAGATGATCCAAAAAGTGGTTGTCCGTCAGTTGCGACAAATGCCGAAATGTGTGATAAAGTTGAAAAATTAGTAATGTCTGACCGAAGATTTAAAATCATGAAAATAAGCAAGTCTTTTGGAATATCATATGGAAGTGTTTCAAATATATTGCGCAAAGAGTTAGGCATATTGAAGGTTTGTGCTCGATGAGTTCCAAGAATGCTCACACCCCTTCAAAAAAATCACACGCGCTGAGGTCATTCAACAGCTTCTTGATCTTTACAACAACAATCCAGACGATTTCATTGGACGTCTGGTTACTGGTGATGAAACTTGGATCCACCATTGGGACCCTGAAACAAAACAAGAATCAATGCAATGGAAGCATGTTGATTCTCCTCCACCAAAGAAGTTCCATACTCAATCATCTGCTGGTAAGGTTATGGCAACTGTTTTCTGGGATTTGGAAGGCGTGATCTACATTGATTACATGCCACCAAAGACCACGGTAACTGGCCTGTACTATGCAGGTGTGCAGCAAAGAAATTCATTGCAATCGAAAAAAAACATCTGGGAAAAGCAAACCATTTGTTGTAAATACAAGCTTAACTGGCAATTTTGTTTGCAATTCAAAAAATTCTGAATTGATATTTTGTAAGTTTGAAGTTTGAAAGTTAAATGTGCAACTCGTAGCTAAATACAACGATTTCACATCGCAATCATTGACGAGTACGGGCCGATGCACACGACATACGTAAAGTAACATAAGGATGACGTATAAGCTACCCGTAATGTTATGTAAAAAAAAATTTTGATGCACACAGTTTTCATAAGCAACATAACATAATGCAAAGGTTCCCGTAATGTAAGAAATTGAACCTCGCTCAACTTTATTGATTGAAACCTTACGTAGCTAGTAATAAAAATCCAGTGCGACATTTCCTGCTCTGATTCATTGTGTACTAAACATACTCAACAAGATGGATTTTGATGAAAAGTTGATTGAAGAAATCAAGAAACATCCTAATTTGTATGATTATCATATCATATCATAAGGATGCTCTGAAAAAGAGAACTCTTGGTACATAAATGTAGGTCACGCTGGTTTCACCAACAACTTGATCGCAGTGAATAAAAAAGACGACCTTGTTGAAAGCTACCATAAATACCTGATATTTCAAGCTTATTTCTTTTTGTTCACCCAAATCGTCAACGAAAACATTTCGAAGTTTGATAGCAGAATTTGAGTCGCGATAACCCAACGGTAATAAAGAGTCGGTATTATGATCCAAATAAAACAATCCAGAATTTAGTTGAATGACAAGTTCAATTTTCGGGCGACAGTTTTCATACTTTGCAATCTCCTCGAAATGCCCGTCAGCAGCGTACGAAAATTCAACAACAGATTCTTCGCCGATAAAGACTGAGATTTGTTTACATCACATTGATGGAGAACTATTTGCTTCAATAATCCACAATAAAAATAATTCACTTTCTCCCATTTCATGATTGGAAAGGATCAGGATTTCCAAACAAAGCAACGACCAGCCGAATTACTGCAAGCGCACAAAACTTGCCCATCGTTCAAAACAGCCAAGCCGAAACCCTTCAAGTTAATCTGTCTCACGTTTTGCCTGCTGCCAAGATAGTTGCAATCTGGCAGCGAGTAAGTTGATAAGATCAGCAAATTGGTCGCCGAATGATCGACTATACATCCATGGGTATTATCATCTTTGCTTTCGTGAGTAATGAGCAACGACTTGCGCGAGGGTACAAAAACGATGTTTACATCAGCGTCGTTAGCATGTTCGTCCATAGCGGGAAATTTATGATCGATACTGCGATTGTGATCGAATGGATATTTTATAACGTCTATCACTGTAAGGTAGTACAATCGCTTCATCATCGTTTATTGTGCACATTGCGTTTGGAGCCGATTGTAGTTTGATCTTTTTGAATAATTCCAAATGATTTCGGATTTGTTGTGGATTGTATCGCCAAGTAAATCGGGTTTCTTAGAAAACAAATCCAACACATGATCAGCGCTCGGCAATTTGAAAGAAACGACGCGTGAGGGATTTTCCACGACCTGTTCGCCCATGGATACAGCATCACATTCAAGGTGACAAGCATTCATAATTTTCTCCGCCCATTTGATTTTTTTGCCAACATCGCTATTCAGTTCAGTGTCCAGTGTCAGTGTTCAGGTCAATCGTACCACTGAACAATTTTTCACCAGCTACAAGCAAATTGCGCTCTCCAGCAGAAAAAGAAGAGATTTTTCAATTCGACTGAAAGAGCTGCGCAAAAAGCATCGATTTCTTCAGCGTTCTTCACTATCGGTTTCAACAAAGAGAAGCATTCCTTCAACAGCAAACCGTCGTCGCAATGTTGACTATCATGATTTTTGTGCATCTTCATAAAGCAAGTACTGCAAGCCACTTTTTTACATTCATTACACCATCATAGATCACCCAATGGAAATCCTTTCAAAACTCGCATAAAAAACGCTCAATTGGACGTATTTTGTTCGCCAGTGAGGCCAAATCGTAAAAATCGGTTCTTGTTGGGCAGATAATGAACGAAAATCCGCTCGCCACATCGTATTTCTTGATTTTTTCGCAGCAAGTTGGACAATAATCGTGTAACATTTGGAAAGAACTTTATACAGAAGCGTTTTTCAAAACAAGCATCGCATTTGAAGGCCGGCCGACATTGTAAAGCTGGCTCCAAAACAAGGAAAAAAGTGAACAAAAACAAACCAAGTGAGATAGATCCAAATAAAGCAAAGCCACAGGCGCTGCAACAACAAAGCCTTCAATTAATGTCAAGCTTTTTCACAAAAGGTAAAATGAGTGCGAATTGAAAATGATTATTTACAAAATAAGAATAGGTGTTTGGTGTGAGATGAGGTTTAATGCTTTTTTTTCCAAATTTTCAGAATATTACGCCCCGATGAAAACGTGTTTTTTTTAAAGATTGCATAACCAAATTTATTATAAGTTTAAAGGATATGAATATAATTTACAATACCAACGACAAAATGTTACAATATTAATTAAAAAATCTAAAACTGTTTTCTGTTACTCAACGTTTTTGGGTAACTGGTGCGCGATCGATGTTGTTTGTTTGACTGATAAAATATGGTATCTGCAACGTCGTTTGTTATTCCAAACATTTTTAACAATTCATTGCAATTCGAGATATATATTTGCTGCAACATACCAGAAAGAAAAAAGCCTATACTTCCTTGGACACAACCAAGAAATTGCGCGAAAACGAACATAAATTGAATGTTGTTGTTTGGGGTTTGCTAGTGGGTGGTTTCCATACTAAAACCCACAGCGATGCTGTACCACCGATCAGTATCACGAATGAGGCGCAATACATGAGCAACAGTCACGATACATGAGCACAGTTTTGTCTTTTATATCATTTTCCTCGATTCTTTTTTGAGACCAGAGTATTTGATGATGTTGATATTGGATAAGACTATTCCGACGACTGGAATTGAGAAGTAAAGATCGAAAGTAATAACCTTAACAAATGTTACTTCAGCGTTCACCTTGAAATGGTCCAATGAAACACTGCAAACGCCATCCGGTGACAACTCGTAAAAGTAAATTAATGGCGAGCAATACAAGTAGGTCAACATCCAAAGACTGATACTGATAATCACAGCTATTTCTTGTATCGACTTTTATGAAAGGTTGAAAATGTTAATTGGATAAAACGATCAAGGGCAACAACGAGAAGAGAACAAGAGTACAGCGTGCTGCAACATATCGTGCCCGATAAATATCTTGCAAGCCCAGAAGGACGAAGCTTGAGTTTTCACACGTAGTGCAGTCGAGACGACAGCGTGCCAGGATAAAAATAACAGACCGGCGAGCGACAAGGCCTGAAAGATATAGTTATGGGGTACTTCTGGGACGATAATTTACATAAGCATCTATGAACGCATTTTTTCTCGACATATGAGCTATAGACATTACAATATAGACATACTGTATGGACACTTTACACATGACACATTACACTGTAGACATATACTTTCGTTGATCGGAGGTAGGTGGGATGGGGTGTAAAGTTGGCTGGCATTAAAAGCGGTCGGTTTTTAACTTTGCTCTCCCTTGTGGTCCGGCCAACTGCAAGGTATTACTATGGCCTTATACACTTTATTTAAACAGTTTCGATTAGGGTCATGGAATGTTCGTACGGTTAGTGGTACAGGGGCGGGGAACGAAGTTATCACAGAACTCAGCAAATTTCGACACTAAAGACGAATTCTATGAACATCTTATGAACATTTTCAACGAATTACCGGCGAAAAGCTCGTTCATTGTAGGCTGATTGGAAGAATTCTTCGTTCATTGGGAAGAAGCTGATTGAAAATTTCTGATTGTGTGATTTGTTTAATGATCTAAGTCGTTGTCTGTTTAAAATTGTACTATACCTTCAAATTTTGAAGTCGAGAACTTAATAATAATAATAATAATAGGTAGGTGGGATTCGAACCAGGTATCTTCGGTGTGGGGGGCGTAGATGTTTTGGTGTGGGGGGCGTGGATTTTTACCACTGTACGTACACTATTCATCGCCCTTCAAGCTCGGATCAAAAGTTATTGTATGTAGCTAAGGGGTGGTGCTCGTGGTCGACGATCGATAGTGTTTTTTTGTCGTCAGTTTACAGTCAGTTGTTGTAGTTGACTGGTTAACGTTAATTGAACTATTGACGTGTACGCCGGTCGATATTTTCTAATTAGACAGCTATTTAGTAATTAGACACTGAAAGTGAAGTGATTAGACACAAGTGAAAGTTGTCAAAAATTTGCTTGTCAGACAAACAAAGACAGCGGACGAATTTTGTTTGTTAGACACGAAGATAATTGTTCGAAATTTGTTCATTAGACATGAAGGTAAATGCTCGAATTTGCTTGCTAAACGTGTGGATTTGAAACTTGCTCGTTTTCTCGCTCATACATACATATATACATACTGTACATACAGTGGGTGCCAAGAGTACTAGTCCACTTGTGCGCTTTTTATTATTTTACAAATATCATTGTTCAAAACAAAATTTTCAATTCTATAGAAGTATTTGTTTCCCAACTTTGCTTGAGGCGCTTATGAAATTCAATCGAAGAAGGAACAAGAATAACGGTTTTTAATTCATATTCGATGAAGGGTTTGTCCTCTGACATTAATGCCAAGTGAATTCTTTTATACAGAGTACAACCTAGTGTAGATAAAACTTCGACTTACTAGGTACTTCAAACCAGCATGTACGTGAACTGCATTCGCGACAATGTTCAAAGTTCCTCGCCATTACAAAACTAATCATTAAGGAAGTGTCCCTTACATAAAATTATTTGAACGCATAAGATATTTTTTGAAAACGAAATGGCTGACAAAGCAGTAAACTCAGACTTGTCCAATGAAACTTACTGTAATAGCTAAATTACCAATGTTTATATAACGTGAATTTATGAAAATGTGGTGATTTACAGATCAGATTCTGATGAGATCAGATTCTGATGAGATCAGATTCTGATGAGATCAGATTCTGATGAGATCAGATTCTGATGAGATCAGATTCTG
>JAQGBA010000133.1:0-62199 GCA_034698125.1 Prionchulus punctatus | reverse complement strand
GGACAGAGTGTCGCCGGACAGAGCGTCGCCGGACAGTGTGTCCACCGGACAGAGTGTCCACCGGACAGTATGTCGCCGGACAGAGTGCGCCGGACAGAGTGTCGCCGGACAGAGTGCACCGGACAGAGTGTCATAGACCCGCCTTAAATAATCATCATGGCTGTCATGAGGGATGTCAAAACGCTATCGTCAGGTAAATCAGAGCTGTCATGAGAGATATCATGGCTGTTAGGGATCTCAAACGCGGTCTTAATGGAAGTCGATGCATCGGGGAAATCAGACGATGTCATCCGGGAAATCAGGAGATGCCATAAGTAAAAATCTCATGGTATCTGTCATCGGGCAACTCGAGCGCTGTCGCCTGGGAAATCAGGAGTTCCCATCAGGGAAATTAAGTATATAATCAGGAAGTCAATGACGATGACCATCACGAAAACCAAGCATTGTTTATGATAAATCACATGGAAGCAAAGAATGTCGACTTGAAATTTTAGATGGTCTGATATCCCAGAGATCGTCTGGAAAATCAAAGCTGTTACAAATTTGATGGCCTTTCAACAATAGTTTCTTGCAAGGCAGAACTCTAAGGATTTCTATTTTTAGCTCTCGCAGCAACGTACAAGGCCATGTCAAGTGTGAAACATCGTTTGTGCCCGATATTAAAGTGAAATTAATCGAAAGCGGTCTCGTTTACGATTCGATTTTGTCGGAAACTACAACGAAATCCGACGGATCGTATTCGCTGCAAGTCCACTCAGCCATTGATGAATCGAGACGAATTTTGGTTAGAATCGAATATTGCTACGAAAAGGAAGCGTCAGGCAGTTTTTACGTCGAAAACGATTTGAAATCTATCCGATACGAAGATTTCGACGCGCCCGAACCTGAAAATCATCGCAACGAGATTCGCTTGAATCCGATTCACTGTCGACCGTTTCTTTTGTTTCGCCAATGCTTTGCGGATTTCGAAAATGAAACTCAACTTGCTCATCCGTCGGCCATGATCCACGTAATTACCGACAGCTACATGACAGCCGGCCTACCGTACGCCTCGACGGATACCATTAGGATACCGAAGGATACGAAACTGGATTTGGATATAGCCATGCACGAATTCGCTCATACGATTCGCCAATCCATGGACGGTAGTTTCCTGCATTTCATGCTGGATGTCGTACAGTACGACTATGCTCAATATCACTGGTGCGACAAGAAAACCAACGAGGGATTTGCTTTCAACGAAGGGTTCGCAGAACTATGGCAGACTCACGAAGAATGCGAACCTGCGAATCAAAACGGCGGTTACGACAGTGAAGGCAAAGTGGTCAGTGGCCTGAGGGCGTTGGCTAACAAGTGTCACGAGGGAAAATGGAAAAAGCCGTTCGTAACGGTGCTCAAAGAAAATCCCGGCGTTATCCACACGTTCGCAGATTTCGCGAAGTTTCACGAGCTGAAATTTAACTGTAGTTTGTAGGTTTAGTTTTGCGACATGAAATGGCAATATTTTGATCGATTCCGCGCGCTGGTCAATCGTTTAACGAGCGCAACTGCGAAACTTGTAAAATTTGAGGCTGTTTAATAATGTTTGATTTGTTGAACTTCTATTTTTCTCCAGTCAATAAAGATAAGTCTTCAGTAGATAAGCTGGAAAGGGTCTTCGTCAAATTTGGCTCGTTAAACACATAACGCTGCACAGTAAATCAAAAAAGTGATATGGCTGAACAAGAAGAAGTTATTCCGATTTCCGAGGTAGATTTTGTTGATTTTTCACTGTTTTAGTTTTTGCACCGGTTCGAGTTTAGTTGAAGCGATTTATTGTCGAATGCATGAGCGTTACGGGCGCAAATCGCGATCATGCGAGTCAATTGGCCGATGTTCTCATCGCTGGCGATCAACGTGGTCACTACAGTCACGGACTGAATAGACTGGGTACATTTAGCGGCTAGCGCCTTAAGCGTACATGAAATTTGTTTCGTATGCTCTTTAGGGATGTACATCAATGAAGTCAAGCAGAAGTTGTGCGAAGTCGACGGCCAGCCAGAAATCATCCATGAAAAAGCATCGACTGCTTGGGTAGACGGAAAAAATCTGCTGGGACCAGTGGTTGGAAATTTTTGCATGGATTTAGCAGTGGCCAAGGCCAAAGAGACAGGCGTTGGCTGGGTGGTGGCAAAAGGTACAATAAAGCTTGCCACCATTGGACACTTCACTAGCAAATAGTTATAACAATCTTCAGGGTCCAATCACTATGGAATTGCTGGCTGGTATTCGATGAGAGCGTGCGACCAGGGCCTACTTGTAAGTCAGCAGGTTTTCATCAGTTTTTGCTTGTTAATGCGTATAAAATACAAAGTTTAGGGCCTATCTTTTACAAATACGTCACCATTTGCGTTTCCAACTAGAGCAAGCAAAGTAAGTGCCCAGGCGTAAGAAACTTATTCATCTATGACATCACTGCCTACGTTGTACTTAAGCCGGCTCTCGGAACCAATCCTATTACATTGGCGGCACCGGGAACAGACGGTGATAACTTTTGCCTGGATATGGCCACGACCACTGTAGCCTTGGGTAAAGTGGAATTAGCTCAGAGGAAAGGCACCGACATACCCAGAGGCTGGGCTGCCGACTGCAATGGCCAGGTAAGAAGTCGACACTAAAAGTTGCTCGTTAGTGAACTGATGTTGACACGTTTAGGAGACGACCAACCCCAAAGATGTTATTCCTAATGGAGGACTTCTTCCACTTGGTGGTGTCGAAGAGTCGGGAGGATATAAGGGATATGGCCTCAGTATGCTCGTTGAAATATTTTGCGGTATACTCGGTGGAGCCGGCTGGGGTCCGAATCTTAGGAAATGGTTGAGCGACGACGAAAAGCCTGCTAACCTGGTGCCTGCAAATCCTGCTGAAATCTCATTGAATTTGAAACAATTCTTTTGCAGGGCCAATGCTTCATCGCGGTTGATCCGAATGCATTTGCACCAAATTTCAATGATCGAATGGAAACCATGTTACAAGTGTTTCGAAATTTGGAACCAGTAAAAATAATGTTACAAAGCAACCAAATTATGAGACTTGCTTGTGTATGTTCCAGGCTGAAGGCGAGTCTGAAGTGTTAGTACCCGGAGATAAGTCGAAAAAGCATATCAAGCTTTGCGAAGAATTAGGCGGAATTCCGTATCATCCGAATCAGATAAAATTTGGGGTAAATCAATCATATCATATTTCTGCAGGAATATGAAAAAAGTCTGATTGCTATTTGCAGGAAGAATTAGCCAAAAAACTGAATTTGCAACCTCTAAAGCCGGTAAAGCGATGAAATCAATTAATGCATTGTTCTTTCATGAAACAAACACGAAATATGCATCGAAGTGTTTGTTTTGTTGTTTATTAAATCACCATTGTTGTTTATCATCTTAAATGGCATAAATTAGCGAGGATAACAAGTATTCTTATTAAAACTTCTAAAATAAAGCTGAACAGCCGTTATACCCCTGCACAGCATAGCTTTGATCCGCAGGATGAATTGAGCCATACTGTAACCGTTGCCTAGCAAGGCGCATTTGTGTTGGATTTAGATCAGCATCTTTGGAAAATAGCGATTTTTGCCCCAATAAGAGTCTAAACTCAATTTTTTCGCCATTTTGCTTTATCGGTAATGGCCGCACAGGGTTTTTTTGATGGGTGAGGGTTGCATGGCAAGTGTTAGTTGTTAATTATAACCCTCTGGCTGTCACAAACATAACATCAGAAAACTAGATAGTGGCTCAAAAATGCAGAACAGAATGAAAGCTAGCGCACTTTATCGACAACCATTTTAACTTTGAAACGCTATATGCGAATACTATGTTGTTCAACTGGTTATCGAAAACTGCACTGGTTGTAGAAAATTGTTTACTTCAATGCAATAGAAACGCTCTCGACCAAGGAACGAGCGTGTTGAAAAAGTTGTCTACTGTTTCGCAGTTTATTACTAATAGTTCATTGAAGAAACGATTTTATTCGAGAAAAATGTCAAAAGATGAGCAAGTCGTAGAAAGTCAGGAGGTACATTTTTTGCAACGAGTTGTATGAAAAATGAACACATTCTGCTGTGTTTTTTTGCAACATTTTGCTCGGGAGATATATCAATGCATTTTTTCGAATCCACTTAGCTGATTGGCTGATGATGTCATCATTTAGATGAAGCGGTTCATTGTCGACTGTATGACCACAGTGGGCGCAAACAAAGATCACGCTGTGCAGTTGGCCGATGTCCTGCTCGCCGGCGATCACAGGGGTCACTACAGCCACGGCTTAAACAGGTTAGGTAAGTCAGTGGCTGGCGGCGAGAAAGTTTTACGCAAGCAGCGACAATTTGTTTTTTCATCATGCTAGACATGTACGTCAAAGATGTGAAAACTGGCGTTTGCATCGGGGACGGATCGCCTGAAATCCTGCAAGAGAAAGCATCCACTGCTTGGGTGGATGGTAAAAATCTGCTGGGTCCAGTGGTGGGCAACTTCTGCACGGATCTGGCCATCAAGAAAGCCAAGGAAACCGGGGTCGGCTGGGTCGTGGCCAAGGGGTCGAACCACTATGGCATTGCTGGCTGGTACTCGCTGAGAGCTTGCGAACAAGGACTGCTGGGTCTTTCATTCACGAATACATCGCCATTAGCTGTTCCAACCAGAGCTCGAAAGGTGACCGGTAACCGTGATGGCCAGCCCCAGTAAAGGAGCTAGAGAAGACCGCTTTCTCGTTTTTCAGCCTGCTTTGGGTACTAATCCACTGACGTTGGCTGCACCAGGTTTAAACGGTGACAACTATTGTTTGGACATGGCTACAACTACGGTGGCTGTTGGTAAAATCGAAATCGCCGATCGGAAAGGAGTGCCATTAGGACATGGTTGGGCATGCGACTCGAAAGGGCGCGAAACCTTGGATCCTAAAGAAGCTGTGCCCAATGGGGGACTTCTACCATTGGGCGGTATGGAACAATCTGGTAAACAAGACGGTGCGGTGTTAACTACGTAACAAGCAAAATGTCCAACTAGCTCAATTCTTCCAGGCGGATATAAAGGATACGGATTGGGAATGCTCGTCGAAATATTTTGCGGCATATTGGGCGGCGCTCACTGGGGACCAAACATTCGAAAATGGATGCAAACCAGTACAGCAGCAGATCTGGTAAGTCGGCGGCAAGTCATGATTTTGCAAATCGTTGCAAGGCATGATTTTTGCAAATCATGATTCTGCATTTTGATGTTGCAAATAACAATAACGGCCGTGCTACTTGCAACCGATTTTATTGCATTCATTGATTTTACACAATTTTGCAAGCTCAATTGCGGAAGTTCCTTGCAAGTCATTGAGTTTTTGCAATATAGGGACAATGTTTCATAGCTGTCGATCCCGATGCATTCGCTCCAGGATTTCCAAATAGGATGCAAACAGTTTTGGATACATTCCGAAATCTACAACCAGTAAATGCTGGAAACATCATTCTTAGAACAATTAATGAGCGATTGTTTTTGTTTTTCAAGGCTGAAAATGAAACCGAAGTTCTTGTGGCTGGCGATCCGGAGCGTAAACATATCAAACTCTGCAACGACTTAGGCGGCATACCTTATCATCCAAATCAAATAAGTCACGCGGTAATTTGAAAAAGCGCTTATCATATCTAATTTGCATAAACTATTAAAATTAAATTTTAGCATCAGTTAGCTAAAGAGCTCAGCGTCGAACCTCCGAAAGTGCTGAAAATTTTGTGAAAAATTGCATAAAACTTTTATTTACTTTTTGCTCGTTTTATTGTTATTCCAGTTGTTTTTTGAAGAAAAATGTTTTTATTATTGTATGCTTTTTCAATTGCACCACATGCTGAATCCAAGAAATAAAATTTCTATCAATCTGAACACGTTTCCAAGCAAAAAAACTCGCCCTAGCCCTAGCCCGGCGCTGTTTGCGGCTACGCTTTGGGAGTTTGAAAATGCGACGCGTTTTGCGTCTGCGCATATCGATTCGTCGCTAGAAAACGTTTCTAAACTCGAGCGCGCCGAAAATCGGCTCGTTTCGATGGTTTGCGGTGCGGTTTCGAAAAGACACGGCTAGCGCGATAAATTTGCTATTTCTACGCAGAATATCTTTCGATTTCTAGCTAGCTAGCTAGAAAGCTAGACGGCTCGTCTAGCCAAGCTAGTTGTATAGTTCCTAGCTCCCATCTAGAAAAAAATGTGGCGTGACAAAAATTTTCCCTTAAAACAGCTGATTATTCGACGAAAATCGATTTATCAGCGAAAAAATGACGAAATCAACTTCCGCTCATTGCAAGTTTCATTCTAGGCGCCGGTAACCGTCTTTTGCGGTTTGAAAATTTGTTTTGAAACGCACTAGCTAAAAAAATTAGCAAGCAAAACTCGTCATGGCCGCCGCTTCGACTGATTCCATACTGAAAAACATTTCGCCCGCGGCTTCGGTGCCGCACGCCAAAGTTACGGTGGTGGGCGTTGGTCAAGTGGGAATGGCCTGCGCCTATAGTATGCTGGTCGAGGTAACTATAGTTGACACTATAGTTGGGACTATAGTTGGGACTATAGTTGACTTATTTTTTTAGCATCACGTGAGCGAGCTGTGTCTAGTGGATGTGGTCGCTGATAAATTGAAAGGCGAAATGATGGACATGCAACACGGCATGGCTTTCATTAAAAACGTCACGATCAAAGCCGATACCGGTATTTGCCCGATTTCGTGCATATCCATGCGCGTAATTTGTTTTCTAATCGCCAGATTACGCCATAAGCGCGAACTCGCGCATTTGCGTGATTACCGCCGGCGCTCGTCAACGCGAAGGCGAAACGAGATTGTCGTTGGTTCAACGGAACGTTTCCATATTTCAAGGTACTGTATACAGTAAGACTCGAACTACAGTTTAAATTTTGTGTCTCGATAAGACCAATTCAATGACGTTTTTTTTGTTTTTCCAACTCTCCTAGTTATTGCGCAATACGAACGATAGTAGAACTATAGTTTTGTGTTTACGTTTCAGGAATAATTCCAAATTTAGTGAAATACAGTCCGGACTGTATTTTGCTCGTTGTATCCAATCCAGGTACATGGCCAGTGCATTATTTTTGTTTTCCTTATCCGCCGTAATGACTCGTTTTGTTTCCAGTTGACGTTTTGACTTATGTCACGTGGAAGATCAGCGGATTTCCCAAAGAACGGGTCATCGGCTCCGGTACCAATTTGGATTCGGCTCGGCTTCGTTTTCTTATGTCCGAGCGACTCAACATCGCCGCCAACAGTTGCCACGCTTGGATTATCGGCGAGCACGGAGACTCCAGTGGTAACGCACTATAGTCGCTTAAACTTGCAGCGTCTAAGGTCTATAGTTGTCTATAAACTAGTTGCTTGCTAATTTTACGCCTTCTCTCAGTGGCTGTGTGGAGCGGCGCCAATATTGCTGGCGTTCAATTGAAGCAAGTCAATCCTAAAGTCGGTCAAGATGACGATCCGGAAAAATGGAAAGACATGCACAAAAAAGTTGTAGACAGGTGAGGATTTGAATCTCGTTTTGCTCGTTACGTTGCATGCGAAGTCACTGGCTACTTTTTTTTTCAAGCGCATCCGAAATCATCAAATTGAAAGGATATACAAGCTGGGCAATAGGATTATCGGTGTCGCACATATGCCAAGCAATCTTGCGCAACATGAGATCCATATTGGCGCTGTCGATCAACGTCAAAGTAAAATAGCTTGCGACTATAGTCCTACTGGGATTATAGTTGAAATGCAAACTATAGTTACCCCTCGAGAGGATGGACTATGGCTGAGGGTCAACTATAGTTTCAAGTTGTAGGGCTGTCACGGCATTGACAGGGACGTTTATTTGTCCTTGCCGTGTGTCGTTGGCGAAGGCGGCATAACGGACATCGTCCAACAAACGTTGACCGACGACGAACGCGCTCAGTTGCATAACTCTGCCGATCAGCTGTTCGAAGTTCAGAAGAATTTGAACTTGAAGTGAAAAACTTGAAGAACATTTTTCTTGTTTCAAAATTCGTTTTAGTATCGTGTTTCTCGATTTGTCGTTTATTGGGAGCTCTTTTTTTTTATTGTCGCTTTAAAATGGATGTTGTCAAAGAGCTGGATGTTCTGAGAAAGTGTTTTTCTTCGCAGAGATTTCACTTTTTAAAAATTTATATAGTTATTGTAGAAATGGTGTCTATCGATGTCTAGCTATTAAAAAGTTCTGTTATGTTTAGTAAAATTTAATGAAATTTATACAAGTTACCACATCAGGTGACACGAAAAAGGGACTTGTACAAAGATCTTCTTCAAATAAAGACTGAACAAAATTTGGTTAACGAATGTCCAGCGTTTGGATACCCATTAGCAAATGGCATTTAATAAACAAAAAAGCATCGATGACTGATAAGTGTTAATGAGCAATAAATGTTAATGCAATAAGCGTTAATGAGTGACAAGCGTTAACGGATAGCAAAGCGTTCCCGAAAGGTAACTGCTAAGGATTGCCGAATCGTTAATGAATAATTTAGCGAAGCATCAACAAGCCGAAAAGTTGCATATCGGTTATGAACTGGAAGCGTTAAAGAATGGCGAAGGAATCAATGAACGAACAATTAAGCAGAACAGCGAAGGCGATTCGCAACAACAGTATCAGCGAAATGCAAAGCGTTACTGAAAGGTAACTGCTAAGGATTGCCGAATCGTTAATGAACAATTAGCGACGCATCAACAAGCCAAAAAATTGCGTATTGGTTATGAACTGGAGGCGTTAATGAATGGTGTAAGGCATCAATGAACAGCGAAGGCGACTTGGCAACAACAGCGTCAATGAAATGCAACGCGTTATCGAAAAATAAGTGTTAATCAACAACAATTATCAGTAAGTGGCACTAACGTAAACCATCAAAGGCGTTGTTGAAACAAAAGTAAGCATTCGTGAACATTCATTCACAAATGGCGATCATTAGCAAACGGCAACCATTAACCACCTACAAGCGTTACGAACTGCTGCAAATCATTTAGGAATGGCCACTGACTGGCAAAGCTTGCATTGACAGCAAACGTCCATTAACTGGGTTCAATGAACAACAACAATCATAAGGAACTACAACTAAACAGCAATCGTATGAAGGGTAACCATCAATGCATACATGACAGGTTTTTAAAGACACTCTTTCGCAAGCACAAAACAACAGCGCAAAAAACAAATAGGCGGCTAAGATGATTTGTTGTTTAGCTAACGTAATGAATGTCTCGTTTCATATTCATATATTCGTGGCGTTCTGAGAGATGAACGACTTAGCAATTCATTGATGATGTAACATTGCATGAAAACATTTCGTAATCAAAAGGACTTTAATATATTAATGTCGTCGGTGTCGTATGTAAATTACACAAATGCAAGATCAGTAAGATAAACCAATGAAAATATTTGATAATCGAAAATGTTTCTGGGAAATAGTACTCGAGAAACTGGAAACCGCAATTTTCATGTTCCAAAAAAATTTTTTTTTTGAAAAAAAGATACAAAACAATTATTCAGTATCGATTGAGAGTGGATGAAGACAAATAATAAATGATAAATGAGGAAAAAATTCAATCAAAAATAAATACACCGTTACGCCCGTTTTCTCATTTAAATGTAATATCATAGTGTGAGCATTGCTCCCGAACGCGTGGCTTCGTGTTTGAGGAAGGATTCTTTATGAACAGGAATGTTTTTACCTGGTGTACTGTAGTAGCGCATGCGCTTCGTGCGGCAAAAAATAATTTCTTCAATTGGATGCAAAAAGAAGTATATGGATTGATTCTTCCCGAATCCCAATTCCTTACTGACTCAAATGATATTTTTGTCATATAAATTTTTAACAATTTGGAATGGTCTGTATATTTTGATGTAAGTTATTGCAATTATTTTTGCCTATAAAGTTTTTAGCTAGCATATTATACTGTAGTCTATGCTGACTTGTTTATCATTTACGTGACATGACATGGAATTGCTTTCATGACGTCATACTGTAGGTGGACGCATGATCAACAAATTCCATTCGCAATACCGTGTGTTTTGTTGTAAAAAGTTTCTGCAATGCAAAAAAAAGGAAACGACCAATAAATGGTTTGCGAATCGAGTAAGGTTCTCGCGGATCGAAGCGTAGAAGGCTATATACCTCCCCTGAGAGAAACCAAATCCGGCCCCGAGATGGTATCCAAGGAAACCCTCTTGATCATGAACATTCGCTGCACCGATAATGAAAAATTTTTATTCCCTTCTTGTTCTCCGTTGCAGGTGTCCCCGAGTTCGAACCCAATAAGCCGACCCAAGTGTATAAGGAGACGGAGAAGGATATTATAAATTCCATTTTTCATTAATTTTTTTGTGCTGGACAATGTACACTCAGGGCTTGGAAATGGCTGGCGCCAGGCCCGCTAAAGATGCCCAGACAACAAAGTACGGATGTTACATGGAAGATGGTAAACGGATAGTGGACATTGTCATGGTCTACGAAGAGGAAGACCACGAGAGCAAAGATGAGGGACATAGGGATCACGACGAGCACGAAAGTCGCCGGCGATTCTTCCAGAACAATCTCAAGAAAGAAGGTCTCGAATTGGAGATGGACCATTTCGTAGAAGATAAGAAGACCATGATCGCCGTCAAGGTTCACTGCCCTTGGGTCACATTGTGCAATAAT
The DNA here is from genome assembly GCA_034698125.1 of Prionchulus punctatus. NCBI lineage: Eukaryota > Metazoa > Nematoda > Enoplea > Mononchida > Mononchidae > Prionchulus > Prionchulus punctatus. The sequence goes on along the minus strand of JAQGBA010000133.1, from coordinate 51,499 downwards.
GCCGAAGAGCTACATATCAAAGCTCCTTTGAAAGTGAAAGATGCTCCGCTGAAGAAGAAGAGGGGTCACAGTAAAAAACTGTGGGATAAACTGGTCTCCAAGATAACCAAGTCCAACGTTTGGGGCACGAAAACTAGCACGGCTGCTTCGCTGATGACCACATCGAGCGATGTGGATAAACATGTAATTAACTGGCCATTTAAAAGAAAACACCTGGAAAGGTAACAAAAATATGATCAAATTTATCTCAAAGTTGATAATGTGGCTCTAAGCTGCATTAATACTAGTTTAAGTTTATAAAATAACACACAATTTCCGGCTGAGACTAGCTCAGTGGTAGTTCGTCCAACTACGAAACCGAGAGGTTCGAATCTAACACCAAAAAAACTGAATGTAACAAATCCGAAAACTTGGCTTTCAGGTACGCCATCGAAGATCGGAATACGTTCTTCGTTCAGCGACAGCGAATAGAAATCATCTGGGAAATACTACAGCAAGCGCCGAATGACCCAGAAAACTCGAAGAAGCGTGGCATCGAGAGTTTGTTAGAACATAAAGTCTATGAGACTGTCTTCCCTCTCCATGATGGTGATTTGTCGACGACGCACCTTACGCCAGCTCCTCAATGGACTAGCCGGCAAAAGTTAAAAGCGACGTGGTCTTCGTGGGGAACAATCTTCCAAATGCAGCCGCTTTGGGATGTTAGGAACTATTTCGGCGAAAAAATCGGGTTCTATTTCGCATTCATGGATTCTTACACTAGATGGCTGACAATACCGTCGTTTTTCGGACTTATAATTTTCTTCTTCGGTCTCTATTATGCTGCGGATCATCCAGAGTTGCACAACATTTGCGATGCTGTGCATCATGGTGCAGCAGCTCATGTAGCAACCGAAGGCGGAAGTCACGTCGAAGGCGATAGTCACATCGTAGACACACACAATACAGTTATGCATTCAGCTGACGAGCATGGAACTATTCTGCCAAATCATAATGCAGACAGTCATGTTACTGAAAATAATCTTCCGGATCACGGTGGGACTGTTGCACCAGCTCACAGTGACGCGCATGGGGAAACAGTTCCAGCTGGTCACATTGATGCGCATGGCGAGACTGTTCCAACGGTTCATGAAGATGTTCATGAAGAGACAATTCCATCCGCTCGTGTAAATGAAGCACACAGGGTGACGAATACGCCCGATCATGTCGAGGTACATGGAACTGATGCTCATGAACCTGTTACACACGCGTCCAGTGGACATCAACGGAGAAAGAGAAACGAACATGAGACAGTTACAGAAGGAAGCCATGGAGCAGAGGCGGGACACGGTGAAACCGTGACTGGACATGGTGAAGCCGAAACAGGACACGGTGACACATCGGTGAATGCCTCAGCGCACACGGCTGATGATTATAAAGTAGCCAATTTATGGATGTGTCCAATTTGCGAGCCACCGCATTGCGATATTTGGGAGATGTACGAAGAAGGTTGCGGACAGTACACGTGGGCCTTCCGACTGGACAATGAAGCCAGCGTCATTCTTACGTGCATAGTGTTGTTATGGTAGGTAATTTTAAACGTCATACTGTAGATAGGATCAGCAGGTTATTCCGTAAGAGCGCGTTTGTTAGTGGCGCTGATCGGTACCTTTCAATCAGTCGTAGCGTACAGTAGGATTTTTAGCCGTTTGATCTCAAGTAATAAATGAACAACAATCTCAGCAGGATGCAGCCTGGTACTACACAGGGCTATAAGATTCTTTACTTCTTCTATTGCTCGGCACGAAAACAAATTTTTCGCTGTAAGACTCGTTAAGCTGCTGAGACGTCAGCATCCAAAAAATTCTGCAATCAGGAAGTGAAATAGAAAAGTAAATGAAGTAGAAAAAAAGTCTGATCCAGATTAAATCTGCAGGATATCAGCGGACGTCAAACAAAGCAAATTTTCAAAGTCAATAATTGTTAAGCTATTTTACGGCTTATTTGTCAGTGACGTCTTCGTTAGCTGGTGACGTCATCTTTAGCTCGCGTGCGTCAGCGCACAGTTGACGTCATTGGGCGTCGAGCCAAGGTGTCATCTTAAAATGGCGGTTGGCGTCAATTTCTTGATAGCGCTCGTTAGTTTGCTAGCCAGCGCACGAAACTTATCGACTCTCATATTATTTTCAGGTCTATAATATTTTTGAAGTGCTGGCGACGGCGGGAGTCGAAATTGGCCGTCGATTGGGACACGCACGACGCCGAAGAGCACGACATGATAATTCGTCCCAACTACGAGGAGCGCGCACCAACTCAGCACAAGAATCCGATTACCCTGGAGTCCGAACCCTACGTGCCGATGACCAAGCGATTTCGATGGTTGACCGCTTCGGTGATGGCCACCATATTCATGTTGATCTTCGCCACTTTTTGCTTGTTGGCGTTGGTCATGAGCCGCATAGCGCTGTACAGCCAGTTCAAAAAACTCGGCGGCACGTTCAATACCAAAAATGTCGAGTGGGCCCGATGGACGGTGCACGGCATGATATTCATAATGGTCACCGTCTTCGAGACGTTCTACCACTGGATAGCTCACAAGCTCACCGAGTACGAGTGTCCGAAAACGGAAAATCAATTCATATCCAGTTTGCTGTGGAAGATATTCATATTCGAAATGATGAACGATTTCGTGCCCATCGCCTACGCGGCGTGGGTCAAGGGCAAAGTGTCGACTCCTCTGAAACTGAACTTCCTTTCGGAGCTGTGCGACGGCGGATGCATAGGCGAAGTCACGGAACTCGTTGCTGTCCTATTGCTGGCCCGTCTAGTGGTCGGCAACACCATGGAAGTAGGCGTACCATTTATGAAGCACACATTCAAAGGGTATTTGCAGAAGAAGGCCAGCGCCGCCGAACTGTCGGCCGAGGTGAAGCGCAAGCCTCAATTTCAAACGGACTTCAACCTGGAGGAGGTGGAGTTGGACGGCGTCTACGACGAATACATGGAGATGATGATACAGTTTTCGTTCATCGTCTTCTTCAGTAGCGCGTTGCCAGTAGCGCCGTTTCTGTGCTTTTTGAACAACGTAGTCGAAATACGAGTCGACGCCATCAACATGCTGCACGCCCATCGACGTCCGGTGCCCATCCGCGTGCCGGGCATACAGATCTGGAACAGCTTCATGGACATCATCATCAAGCTGGGCATCATCATAAACGCCGGATTGATAGCGTTCACGAGCGACAATATACCCAAGCTCTATTACAAGTACGTCGCCTCGCCCGGTCACGGGTATCTCGGATTTACCCGGTTCTCGTTGAGCCAGGTGCCGATAAGGGGCTGGTCGGGCAAGACGCCCAACATGATAGCCAACGAGGACGGCACATGCTATTATCCGGATTGGCGCCAAAGTGTCGAACCGTACGACGTGACGCAGGTATACTATCAAATTTTGACGATTCGCGTCGCGACCTTCGCCACGTTTTGCATGATATTCTTCATAATCATGTGGTTTTTGAATACGTTCATCAGCGACGTGTCGTCGGAGGCGAAAACGAAAATTCAACGTCGGCTGTACGTCGTTAATAAAAGTTTGGAAGCCGAGACGGTTGCCGGCCACGCCAAGTACATGGCGCATAGAACGAAGGCGCTGGCTAGCCGACAGCCGGCCGCAGCCAATGACGTCGTAGAAACTAATTTTACATGATTTGCGAAGCGGTCAGACGTAAATTTTGCTAGAGACGGTAATTCATTTGCAAAAATCGTTCAAAGACGCTGGACGACCCGAAAGATGCCCCGCGAGGAAACTAGCAAAACTCGTCGACTCGCCGCCTGGCTATTCGTCGAGACGATTTGCAAGTTTAGTTTACTTTTTTTAAACTTTTTTATGCAGATATTTTTGTTTTTCTTTGTATACATAGCATTTATTTTGAAATCGGGTTTGTATTGTTACGAGATTTGATTATTAATTTTATGCAGCAAGTCTAACGATTAGACAGTGATGATTTCTTGTTCATTTTTTGCTATTTTACTTACTACTTTGTACTGTAAAATAAAATTTTTCGATTTGGTTTACCACGAGGAACACAATGCGAAATATTTTCACTGTCTACGAGGAAAATAAATGTTTCTACAAGTTTAGAACATATTTACGAAATTTTATTCGAAACAGTTGATAGCTATAAATTAATTCCACATAGTTAGCAAATCGGACAAAAATTCGGTCATTTGTCAACGGAATATGAGACAAAAACAGATTCAAATTAAAATTGCATTTTTCCAAAATGGGAGAAGGGTGAGCTATGGTCGTTGGAATAATTGGTCGCTTGGTCACACGACTTATCATGGTCCATCTCTGTAAAACATTTCAAAGTCACATGACTTATCGTGGGCTATCCCTGCAAACATTTCAACTTGCAAGACTGAAATTTCACTGCGAAGTGCATTCGCTCATTAAAAAAATGACAGTGTTCCTCGTTTGTTTTTCTTTGTCGACATTTTTTCACTAGCTCGAGCGACATTTCGGCATTTTTAACATTGACTTTCGGGCAAAATATATAATTGAAAGCGTTGTCGAAACGAACATGATGTTTAACGATAACAAATTGGAGCCAAGTGTCTATCGTAAATTTTAATTTATTTTAACCTCTAAAGATTATATTTCAACGCTAGGAGAAAATGTTGAGGAGCCTGGAAAAATAATTTCGTTCTCCCTCTCTCTCTCTCCCTCGTGCCATAAAAAAACTTTTACCACTTTGTTTTCGTTTTGGACCCGTTTCATGAGGTTTTGGACACGGCTAGTGCGGCTTTCTGGCCGATACGTTCAAAAACACGGTCGGATTCGCGAAGCTACAGTAACCCTTCGACGGTACTCGAACCGGTAACAACCGAGATAATTCGAAATCAAATTTTGCTCGAAAAACATTTCTCTGAGCACACTCTCGGTGGTCTGAGCAATCGAAGCGAGCGTTGTCGAGTAAGATATCGGGCACTTTTCGCAAACCAAAAAATTTTCTCGGCAACTTGAGCAGATATTTTTTTCACGAAAAAAAATTCCAAAGAGACGCCCACCCTCTCGTCCGGAGACTCGATCGAAGAAAAAATTAAAACTGCGCTTTACGAACATTATTCTTCGCATTTCGCATTGTTGACGACTCGCGAGGACAATTTTTGCGTCGGGAGTGAAATCGAACTGAGCAAATTTGGAAAACATAAAAAAAGAGTTATGTCGATCGATAGTTCCAAATGTTCGACGCCCGGATGTTACATGAAAGACGGAAAATCGAAAATCGATTTCATCCTTGTGTACGACATATTCGAACAGATTCCGGTCAATGGAATTCGCCCAGAGGCACAAATTCGCCGACTATGGTTCCAGGACAACTTGAAGAAACAGGGTCTACAGTTGGAATTCGAACAAGTCGAAGACCTGGAAAAGACTTTAATGTTCGTTAAAGTGCACGCGCCGTGGTCGGTGCTGTGCCGAAAAGCTGAAGAACTGCAGATCAAAGTTCCGCTCAAGTTCCGCGACGAGGAGACGGCTCGATTTCAGCGACGGACGAAGTCCAGCTGGCGCAAGCTGTTCGAAAGGCAGTTCAATTCGCGGCTGCCCATTGATGGGCCCGAGGAAGTGTCCGCGATCAATTGGTCGCTGAAAATGAAACACTTCGACAAGTACGCCGCCGACGATCGACTGTCGTTTTTCAACGACAGACAGCGGATCGAAATCGTGTGGGATGTCCTGCAGAAAACTGCCAACAATCCAAAAGACAGCAAAACTCGCGGCGTGGCCAGCCTGCTCGAGCGCGGCATCTACACGGCCGGTTACGCGCTACACGACGATGGGATTCAGTCGGCCAATAGGAACTCCATGCACGATCACGACGTGCAGTCGACCAATACGAATGTGGTTCACGACCGTGGGACACAGTCGAGCACTAGGAACGCGATGCACGACTACGGGACGCAGCCGACCAATAGAAACGCGCCGCTGCACGATCATGGGACGCAGTCGCCCAATAGGAACGCGCTGCCCGACTACGGGTTGCAGCCGACCAATAGGAACGTGCTGAAAACCGAATGGGCCAGCATGTCGTCCATACTGAGGAAACAGCCGCTGTTGGACATCCGCAACTACTTTGGCGAGAAAATCGGATTCTACTTTGCTTTCATGGAGTACTACACGACGCTTCTCGTATTTCCGTCAATCGTCAGTTTTCTGGCGCTCGTCATCGGCATTTATTCGGCGGCCGACGAACAGGAAATCAAGAAAATTTGCACGCTAGACCGCAACGAAAACGGCACCACCGACGACCCAGACAACGTGGCCGACTTTTGGATGTGCCCGTTGTGCGAGCCGCCCGACTGCGAACCGTGGAAAATGTACAAGGAAGGTTGCTTTCCGTACAAGTGGGCGTTCAAGATGGACAACGAAGTCGGCTTGATCCTGAGCACCGTCGTCATACTGTGGGCGATATTGTTCTTCAAATTTTGGAAACGACGCGAAAGTAAGCTGGCCGCCGACTGGGAGACGCAGGACGCCGGCGATCACGATACCGTGGTGCGTCCGCAGTACGAACAGTTGGCGCCGAAATGGCGCAGGAACCCGGTTACCATGGAAACGGAACTGTACATGCCGTTCGACCAACAATGTCGGTCGGCTTCCGTATCCCTCATCGCCACGCTCATGGTATTGCTGATAGCGTCGGCGTGTCTGGTGACATTGGTCATGAGCAGGATATTCTTGTACGGAGCGTTGAAAGTGATCACGGGCAGCACGGGTCGGAAGAACGTCGAATTAGCTCGTTGGGGTATACACGGAATGATATTCGTGGTCATATTTCTATTCGAGAATTTTTACCACTGGCTAGCCGACAAGCTAACACTGTATGAGTGCCACAAGACGGACAGTCAATTCATGAACAGTTTTCTGTGGAAGTTGTTCATATTCAAACTGTTGAACGACTTCGTACCGATCGCTTACGCGGCGTTCATCAAGGGCAAGACGGTGTCGACGCCGTTGGATCTGAACTTCTTGTCGGAACTGTGCGACGGTGGATGTATAGGCGAAGTCACCGAGCTCGTGGCCGTGTTGTTGCTGGCCAGACTGATCATCGGCAACGTGATCGAATTCGGCTTGCCGTACATGAAGAATCTATTCAAACGGTGTCGATCGAAGAAAGTCGTACAAGAGGACGTCAAGCCGCGATGGCTCAAGGACTATCATTTGAACGAGACCCACTTGGACGGCGTGTACAAGGAGTACATGGAGATGATGATCCAGTTCGCTTTCGTCGTTTTCTTCACGCCCGCGTTTCCCGCTGCACCCTTGATATGCTTCTTGAACAACATATTCGAAATACGAATCGACGCCATCAATTTACTTCGCGCCAATCGTCGGCCGGTGCCCATCCGCGTATCGGGCATACAAATCTGGAACCGATTCTTGGATATCATCATCAAGATGGGCATCGTCTGCAAGGCTGCGCTGATGTCTTTCAGCAGCGACAATATTCCGAAACTGTACTACAAATACTATGAGGGCACGACTACGGATTACGTCGGATATACAAAGTTCTCGCTGAGCTCCGTACCGGTGCGCATGTGGCGCGACAAAGGCGAAGAGATGATGTCGCGGAACATTACCGAATGCTGGTACCCTCACTGGCGGCAGAACTACTATCCGTTCGAACTGAAGCCCGTGTTCTGGCATATATTCACTCTGCGCTTGATCGCTTTCTCGCTGTTTTGTCTATCGTTTTTTCTCGTTATGTGGCTGGTCAATACGTTTATCGATGATGTTCCGCGCTGTGTCCGAACGAAAATTCAACGGAGACTGTATTTAGTCAATAAGTATAATGACGCTCATCATTCGTCGCATGTTCGAAACAATGACCAAGAAAATACGAACGGACAATCCAACGGATGTCCTCCTCAGCAAATTGCAGCCATTTATTGGCATACGACTGAATCCCATTTTCCATCGTTTTCATTTTAGCGAGGACATCATATATCGAAACTTTATTGCGGCTGACGTCATTGTCCATTATTTTAGAGCTGTGCTATATATATTTTTTGATTGAAAGAGTTCTATTTTTTTTGTTCATAAAATGAAATTTCAATGAAATAAAGAGAATGAAATGAAATAAGAGATCAGTGGCCACGGCATTCACACTGTAGTTCCGTAGAGACTATAGTTCCATAGAATATAGTTGCATAAAGACTACAGACTACAGTTGTATAGACTATAGTAGCAAGACTATAGTTCCTTGAGTAGTGCATGGAGACAATAGTTGCGTAGACTATCGTTACAAAGAAACTAGTTGCATTGAAACTATAGTTGAATGGAGACTTTAGTTCCATGGCGACTAGTTTTATTGTGACCATAGTTGGGTGGAAACTGCAGTTGTTAAAGACTATAGTCGCATTGAGACTAGTTGTTACGAGACTATAGTTGCATTGCCTGTAGTTAAATGGAGACTATAGTTAGATGGAGACTACAGTTGCATGGAGATTATAGTTGAACAGACAACAGCTACATGAAGACTATAGTTGACTTGGTGTGAGCTTAACTTGATTGTTTTTTTAAAGGAACCTTTTTATTAATATTTTGAAAAAACCAACGCCGCCTCAATAATAAAAACAACATTTTTTCCTCGAAAAGACAAGACAAAAAAAGAAAAAAACAGAAAATTTGTTTCTTTTTTCCCTCATTCCAGTCATCAACGAACGAAATTCTTGTTTTTTTTTATAATCCTCGAAGAAGGAAAAAAGAAGAAAAACATTCGTAACGTATCCTGGTATCCATTAGCAAAAAACAAAACAAAAAAATATAACTGGATAACGTGTTTCAGCGCAACAACGGAGCAGCAGCAGCGGCGGCGGAGAAAAAATGAACGACGACGCCCGAATGAGACGAGCCGACGACGAAAAAAACATCGAAAACGACGGCCAACGAGCAAAAAAACGTATTTAACAAATGAAAATAAAAAAGGAGAAAACGAAAACACACACGAGCAAAGAGAAAAAAACAAAGAAAAAATAAACCAAAAAAAAACATTTTCTTTCCAATATAATTAATAATAATTTTTTATAAAATTTAAATTTCTGCGTTTCAAAATTCTTCATCATTCGATTCGTTTTTTCATCGAAAAACAGTACTTAAAAAAACGATTATCATTCGTCGCCGACGGGCGTCGCCCGCTTGTCGGCGTTCATTTTCTCGTCGGCCCCCGACGTCGAACCGTCGCCGTCGCCGTCGTCGCCCGACGATTCACAGTCTTGTTCTTGTAATTTGATCGTGTCCATGAATCGATTGATTTGACTATTTTTCAATATCATCCCGTGCGTATTTCGTTCGGTTTCCAGTCGCCACCATTCGAGGAACGATTCGCGCGGCGACACTTGCTTGTCGGATAGGAGGCCGAAAAGACGCGCGAGAATTTCTGAAAAAGTCCAACTATAGTCTTCGTACACTATAGACGTCAATCAACTATAATCTCCGTGAAACTATAGTTACCCGTTACCTTTGGGACATCCTCGATCGTAATAATATTTAGCTAATTCCAATAATAGATTGACTTCCGAGTCGGCGTTACCGGTAAGATATCTTAGGAAAACGCGGCAGAAACCGTCGAAATAATCTTCGTTTAAATTAAAATCTCCGTCACCTAAGTCTAATAATCAAAAAACAAACAAATAAAATGCGCTCGCCAAACAGTTAACGAGCAAAAAGGCTCACCGATGAACACCTTTGAGCAGAAAGACCTAGCTAAGGCACGAACAAAGTCTTCGCTTGATTTATTTGTTATGTGCGCCTATAAAAAAAACAAACAACTAGTTGCTTGCCCGCGGACTATAGTTGACTGGATTTTACCTCTATCCAAGTAATTAGCTGCTCAGCTTCGACGACCGGGTTCATTGACTTGACGTACCTTTCTAGTTCCACTAAATTAGGGTCTATAGTATTAATTATTCTATCATTATTATTAACGACCGATCCGTTTTGAACGGACGTCGACGACGACGATGATAAGTCGGACGAAAGGCATTTTATGTTCTGTAAAAAACAAACAAAAAACGTGCGTTAGCCAAGGGGTCAAAGGGCGTAAAACCAAAACTAAACGGAGAAAATTTTTAGAAACACATTTTTCGACCGTTTTTACGTTTCAACAATTGAAACACTTTTTCAACGAGTTAACGACAATTTTACACAAATTTTACGTTTGCAGAATCGTGAAATAAAGACTTTTTTTTAACACTTTCGTCATTTTAGAACACGTTTACGGCCTTTTTTTGTACTGACTTGCGCGAAAACTTGTCAAAACTGTTTCAACCAGTCAAAAAAACTATTTCTACGAAACCAAACGAAAATAAATAAAACACATGCAACGTCATGCAATAAAATTAATTAACAAACATTTATAATTACATGTTTCTTAAGAAAACTATCCACGTCATTAGGATTGTTTAATTCGTATTTCGACCACGATTCGTTGGCCCATACGTCGCGTAAGTTTTGTTCAGAAGACGCCGATTGCTGCAAGGAAAAACAAAAATTTGACTGGATATCGTTCGAAACGCGAAATAACTCTAAACATCGTTGGAAAAACAAATTTCACGTTCTTACCACCGTTAGTAACGTATGCGCGAGAAGATCGTGAGATTTTTGCCCGGCATTTTGGAACGCCGAATGAAAATCGCCTAAGCGCAACGTCGTCGATCCGCCCGAACCGCGATGGACGATCACGGCGCCGAGGACTTCGCCCACATAAGGCCACACGAGCGGCACGTCGGTTTCCATGCCGCTGTCGACGATTAATTGTACAAACGAATCGAACCTGAAGACCACAAAAACAAAAATCAGCGCTAGCCACTACGATTTCTCGACGCAGAGCTGTTCAAAACGATAATCGAACGGCAAATGTCGGCGAAAAACAAAAAAATCGTCACTGTCTACGCCAATTTACCCGTTAACGGCGGCGTCCAACGGTACAACGTTTTTCGAAATGAGCCGCGCCATCATTTCGCCTAATTTCTGTCGTTCTTTCGGCGTTTTTTCGATAACGTACTCCAACCAAATGGTGATCATATTTTCGAAATACGTTTTACGTTCGGCGACCAAACGTTCAGCCTCATCGTAAACACCGGACGTGACGAATTCGTCGAATAATTCAATCGTAAATCGTTTGAATTTATCGTCGTTGGGGTCGAACTATAATATAAAAACGAGTAAAAATCAACCACTATAGTTCAGAAGGAGTTATAGTTGGCTAGCGACTGTAGTCGTTAGTTCGTTCGCCCGCACGTACCTCAGGGTAGTCCCGCTCAGCAGGCTCTGCGGAGAACGGTCGGCTAGGCGACCCGTCCCTGGACATCGTGGACGGAGTTTCGGGCGACGTCAACGGCTTTCGACCGCTGCCGGTCAACGACGAGGCGGCATTCAACGCCGCTTGACGATCGCTGACTTGAGATCGAGTTTGGCTCGATTCTCGACTGCTCGGCGCCGAATCGCGTCCGCCGTCGCCGGATAAGTGTTCAAATCTCGAAATGGAAGAAATTTTTGGTTACGTGAAACTAGCTTTTCTCGAATCGAGCAATTCGCCTACCTATTATTTGTTTTAGGAGCCGTCGACGAGGCGCCGGCCGTCGATTGAGCGGGTCGACCCCAGCCGCCGCGTTGAGGACCTAAGGTCACCGGCTCGGCGTGCAAATGCTAAAGACGAGAAAAAATGAATAGAAAAATCAGTTTTGGACCGAATCGTTAAAATGCGGTTTACTTTTGATAACGATTTAGATTCTAAGTGTCGTTTTTCCTCCGCCAAATTGGACTGCACGGGCGGTAATCGAATATTTTTATCTTTGGCATTTCGTTGATCTCGATCGTTGGGTCGACCACCACCGCCGACTCGCCGTCGATCGTACTCTTCCTCGTTATTATAACTTCCCCTGCCTGAGGATCAAAATAAAAAAACTCGTGAAATCTCTCAAAAAACACAAACAACAACCGTGATTCGTAGGTTCGAAGAATTTTTCTTACTCGGCACGCCGCCTCGATGCTGCTGCTGCTGCTGACCGCGAGGTCCCTGCTGACTGCCGCGCGACTGTAGTTGCATTTGTTGGTTGGTTTGACGATTTTGAATATCGATTTTCTGCTGCAATTCTTCCATTTTAGCGTCTGAATGAATTTGATCGATTGTTTTCGGGCCGGCCTCCTTTCGTCGAGGAATCCATTTGTTCTAAAATATAATTCGAACTATCGTAGGCGATCACGAAGAACTATAATTGCCGATCAACTATAGTAGTCGATCAACTATAGTCGCCGATCAACTACAGACTGGAACTTACCTCTCGTAGTTCCACTAAATTCTTAATTTCGAACTGAATACGTTTCGAAACTAGATTAGATTCGGCGATTTCTTGCAAATTTTCGAAATATGCGTGCATATTGTGCACTTGGCCGGATAATTTCGACGCCGTATTATCCTCTTCCAACGTTTTGCCGATCGTCGTCAAAAATTTACATAGGCATTCGATCGATTCTTCGTCGTTTTGTTTCGACAATAAATGTTGCACGCAATATTGAGCGATGAATTTCGTTAATAATTTTCGTTTATACAATTCGCCGACGAACCTGAAAGGCGAAAAAACCGTCTCGAAATCTTACGAAACGAGCAAAATTCGATTACTTTACCTTATGCTGCCCAACGTCCTCCATTTATTTTTCGCCAACGTTTCCTCTAAATCGGCGGACATTTGTTTTTTCAATTCAGCCTATAAAAGAAAGTCGTCGTTTGACTATAGTCGTTAGCCAACTATAATATTCGTGCGACTATAGTTCACGGGCTTACGGTTTCGGCGTTCTCGATTTCGGCCAATTTTTGCTCTTTAAGCCGTTCGGTATTTTTGTCCATTTCGAAATTTTGCTGGCATTTGGTCAACAATTGATAGCGGAACGTTTCCGTTTTGTCACGTTCGCCGCCCGATTTCGATTGCTTGGTCGACAGCATTTCGCACAATCGACCGTACGTTTCGCAAAAGCCGGGCTCGTCGCAAACTTTTTGAAAAACTATGTCGATAACGCCCGTCGTACGTTCGGACGTATTCATTTCGGGCTCCAACGCCAACAAGTCTTCGCTTAAATCGTCAAACGTCTGCGGCGTAACTTTGTTCAATATCGATTTAACTTTTCGATAAATCGCCTGCAAAAAGTTTTGTCAATAGTTGCACGAAAACTATAGTTGAAAAGCAAACAACTATAGTCCACTGGCTAACCTCGGTTTTGGCCTTTTCCGGATCGTCGACGACGTTACCCTGTTTGGATATCGGCTTCCACGCGTGCTCGGCCTTTTTCAATTGAACTTCGGCGACCGACGGACGTTGAATGACCATCGGCGGCGGTTTGCCGCCGCCGCCGCGACTACCGCGCGTATTTTCGCCGCCGCCGCCACGATCGCGATCCGATCGACCGCCGCCGCCCGTCGATCCGCGGCCCATGAATTTATGTTTCATATTCGCCGGACTCAATACGGCGTGTTGCTGTTGCCACGAGGGCTGAAAATTCGTGCGACCTTCGGTCGAATTTCGATTCATTTTCGAATCTCGCGGCTTAAAAAACATAAAACGAACGATAAACGGACGAAATCAACGAGCAAAAACACTCCGCGATTCGCGTTTCCGGGCAAAAACGCCGACTACTCACCGATGAAACGATTCCGCCGCGTTTCTGATTGAACAGCTCGGCCGTTACGTCGTGCGTACGTACGCTACTTTTAACGCAGTCGTCCGGCTGACCCTTGGACATCGGCAACTGACCGATGGCCATCATGAGTTCCCTCGACCATACCATTTTACCCTCTTGGTTATCGGGCGACCAAATTTCTAAAGAAACAAAATATTGCTCGAAACCAATTGCGAAGAACAAATTTTCGACCATTTCCAATGTCTACCGGCCGTCGTCAACGCTCGCAAAGCGCTAATTTCCGATTCGTAGGCATTTTTCGATTGAGAGCCGCTGTCGTCGTCGGCCGACTCTTTGATTTCGCCGTCCTCCAACGAGACGTCGTTGTCCATCGACGATTTCGTCGAATGTTCGGTGAGTGTGGATAGTTCAGTCAAACTGCTACGTCCACCGTACTTAGGCTGCAAGAAAAACAAAAAGTCTCACCGTCCACCGACGTTACGGGGCAAATATCGAAAAAATGAAAAATTCGATCGTCCAACGACGCTACAGGGCAAATTTCTGCTGCTTACCTTCATCGATTGTCCATCGTCGTGAGGCGTTGTCACTCGAAACGTCGGCTGCTCTCTGACCGGCGTTACTCTAATTTCGGGTGATTTTTCGCTCGATTTTCGTTCTAAAACGGAAAAAAACGAATCAACACCGGTGGTTTTTTTCACAGATTTTGGGTTTTTAGTTTCGGAAAACGACCACGAATATTAAAAAAATTCTCTTTTATTTGTAGTTAAAAAATACTTTCACGTCGACGAAAGCTATTCGGTCGTCGCCAATAATGATTACGTTTATTTGCATCGACGCTGTCCGTCGACGTCTGCATCGCAGGACCAACCATCGTCAACAATGTTATTTTATTTTTTAATAAACTAAGAAAAAACGTCGACAGTCACGTAAAAAAAATTACAAAATCTCATCGTCGAATCGAAAAATGACCGCGATTGACCAAACGGGACGACATCGAGAAAAAAATCGCGAAAATTCATTTCATTATTCGCCATCAAATTGTTCCATCCGGGCGACGACGAAGATTCAACGCAAAGAATGCGTTTCTTCTTCAAAAACCTCTCGAAGGTTTAAGCTCGAGCCAAGGTTGTACGACGGCGATGAATCGGTAGAAAACTTTTTCGAGAGAGCCAAAACAAATTTTTCGACTAGCTAAACCCAGTTAGAATCTCCTCCGGCCGCTAGAACCAGCTGACGCCCGACGCCGAGCGGCGTAATTTTCCGTTTCACGTGAAGAAAAAACAAAGAAAAAATCTCTCGAAAATGTTGCGCAACGATCAACGACGGACGAAAAACGAATCTCGTTTCATCGAAAAGGTCGAAAAAACGAAATGCGCTGAGGATAATAAAAAGAAACCAAATGAAAAAAATTAGGATGAAATCGTTTTTGGAACGAATCAAGCGAATCCGAGCAACCGACGACGATGAATTTTTAACAAAAATCGTCGCGGCGCGCGACGATACCGGTTCCGTCGACCACGAACGACGACGAATAATTTTTCCCCCAGTTGTCGTTCGTTATCAAACACAAAATTTTTTTTGCATAAGTTGTCAAAATGATAGATAGATGTCGAAGCAAAAGTCGCGACACGACGACACTCTGCAAACATGTCGTCAACGACGACGACGAAAGTAAAAAGGCAACCGTAGCAAACGAAACTGAGCAATTTTATGTCGGTGTTTGTTTGTATTGGGTAACAAAGTTGAAACAATAAAAAAGAACGATCGTACGGGTCACCTTTTTTGCAAGAACTTTTCACAAAACTTCAAATCTGAGATTAATAAAATGATATAAAAAAACAACAAATTTTTGGCACTCGCCATTTCCGAACAGAGTAAATAAATTAAACTAGGTCAAAGGTCAATGACAGATATTTTACATGACAACTACAGTTGGAATAATCAACTTTCGCCGACGACCAACTATAGTCGATAGCCAACTATTGTCGATGGCTAACTATAGTCGATGCCAAAGTATAGTCGACTACCAACTATAGACGACGTCCATTTAAGTCGATAACTATCGTCGTCGCCCAACTATAGTCATTGGTCAACCACAGCCGATGACCAACTATTGTAATTGGACAGCTATCTTTCGTTGTTTACCTTCGACTAATACTTCGTCTTTTACAGGAGTAGACGCCGACGTCGGCGCTTCGGAAATCAATTCGACGTTCGTCGTCGTCGACTGCGCCACCGGTTCCGGGGTGGACGCCACATCCTCGCGACGCGTCGTCGTCGTTGTCGGCGTCGTTTTATTCATCGAATCGTCTCGTTCGGTCATGCTGTCGTCCGACGATTTCGCAGTGGTCGTCGAATCGTCGAAGAAGCCGAAACTAACGTCGACCTCCGACTTCGCGACGCCGATTTCGTTATTTTGCGTAGCGAGAATTTCTTTCGGTCGGCGTTCGTTGGCGTTGTTGTTGTTGGACGATGTCGTCGACGAAGAGCTGGACGTCGACGATTGAGCTTGCGTTGTTGGCGGCGGCGGCGCCGCCGACGACGACGCAGCGGCGGCCGCGAAACTTTTCGACTGAGGTAAATTCGATGACGACGACGACGTCGACGTCGTTTCGAATTTCGGCGACGCTACGACCGTTTGTTGTTTGTGTTGCAACGTTATCGACGCTTGACTCGCTGACGGCGTTTCTTCGCCGACGATGAACGTGCTCGCCGACGAATCGGCGGGCGTTGCTACGGATGACGACGACGACGTCGCCGCCGTCGACGATGGACCGCAAGTCTGACGAGCAATGTTTAATGCTAATTCACAATAAACTTTTGAAGCGTCCTAGAAGCGGTTGAAAAAAAGAAGCAAAAATGCAAGCAGTCTAAAGAAAGGGGGCGACTATAGTTGACCACTTAACTTTAGTTAGTCAAGAACTATAGAAGTATAGAAGAAACGGGCGCATTGATAAAACTATAGTTTATTTAACAACTATATTCTTTGATCAACTGTAGTTCATTGTTGAACGTTTATCGATTGAAGTTGAAGTTTATCGATCAACTATATTTCACTCAACAGCAACATTTCAATGAACAAATATAGTCATTGCTCAACTATAGTCCTTGATCAACTATACTTCACGGATCAACTAAATTTCAGTGAATAAGCTAATCTTAGATAAACTATAGTTTGTTGAACAACTAAAATCTTCGATCAACTGCAGTCCATGTAACTATAGCTCACTGAACAACTATATTTCCGTGAACAACTGAGTCTTTGATCAATATAGCCTCTAATCAAATGTAGTTCATCATTGAACAACTATATTTCAATGAACAAAGATAATCTTAGGTCAACTGTAGACCTGTTCAACTATAGTTCATTAAACAACTACAGTTCACTGATCCAACTGTATTTCATTGAACAACTGCACTCTTTTAATCAATTATAGTCACTACTCTAAAGTAGATCATTCAACAACTATAGTTCATTGAACAAGATAATCTTAGATCAACTTGTCAAAAATCAAATCCTTGATCAACTACAGTCTTGTTCAACTGTAGACTATGATCTACAATACTGTTTGATGACTTAAGTTTTTGATAAACTATATTTCATTTATCAACTATATTTCATTTAACAACTATAGTCTTTGATCCTGTAACTGTAGTTAATCCACTATAGTTCGTTTATCAACTATATTTCATTGAATACTACTGTACTGTTTATATATTCTCTATTTTTCAAATGTAGTTCATCAACTATCGTCCTTGATAAACTATAGTCTTTTATCAACTGTAGCCCCTGTCAACAATAGTGCTGAACAATCATAATTTATTGATCAACCATATTTCATTCAACAACTACATGTCAATGAACAAATATAGTCACCGCTCAACTATAGTCCATAATGAACTATAGTTACCTGATCAAATATATTTCATTGAACACTACAGTGTATACATTCTCTACTCAAACGTTGTTCATTCAACTACTATATTGCAACGAATAAGATAATCTTAGATCATCACTTGGCTCCTTGATCAACTTCAGTCTTTTATCAACTGTAGCCCCCTGTAAACTATAGTGCTAAACGACTATAGTTTTTGATCAACTAAAATTCATTGATCAGCCGTATTTTATTCATCAACGCAAATATAGTTATCGCTCAACTATAGTCCTTAATCAACTATAGTAACGGATCAAATATATTTCATTGAACAACTATAGATATTGATTGATCAAACTTAATGATCACACTAATGTACTCCACAGTCAATGATCAACTATAGTTCGTTGAACAATTATAGTCGTTGATCAACTATGGACATTGTTGCAAGTATAGTTCACTAAGCAACTATAGACTATTTTGAACAACTATAGGCTAGCCTTCGATCAACTATAGCGACTGCTCTACCTATCGCCCTAGCAACTACCGTCGCTCATCTTAACAACTATAGCAGCGATTAAACTATAAACTAACTTCAACTATAGCCGCCACGCTCAGCAGCAACTAACGTATCAATATTAGTTTTTTTTCTTACTTCTTCTTTTTGCGGATCACCGCCGCCGCCGCCTCCGGGAAGAATTTGTTTCGTCGACGTCAACGACGACGATGAACTCGAATTTTCTAAATTTTTCTGCTGCTGCCCGACGCCGGGTACCGGACTGTAATTTTGATGCGCGTCCGTCGGCGTGAGACTTCGACTCAACGGCGTCTGACCGCGACTATTCGATTGACTATTCGTTTCGACGGCGTCCGACGTTAATTTCTGCGGCGCTTGCTGTTGATACTGTACATTTTGTTGATTATTATAATAATTCGTATTTTGTTGTTGTTGTTGTTGTTGGGCGAGCAACTGTTGAGCGGGCGTCGGTTGCTGGTAATTCACTGACTGTTGATGAATTTGCGTCGTCAACGACGACGTTGCGGCGCCGCCGCCGCCGCCGCCGGCCAACGACGACGACGACGATTCTTTACTAAGATTTTCGGCTTCTTTCATACGTTTGAGTTTCTCCTCTTCTTCGATGATATTTTTTTGCGTATTCGGATCGACGATGATCAACGGATGACGTTCGCGTTTCGGCGGCGGCGGCTGTTGTTGTTGTTGTTGAACGTGCGGCGCGACGGTGGACGGCGGCGGTTGCGACGTAACCAAGGTCGACGCCGTCGCGCCACCGTACACGTTCGGTTGCGCAGGATTAAACGAAATCATCTGCTGAGGTACGGCCCATCCGCCGCCGGGCGCTGGATATAAATTCGCCGGCATCATGTAACTCGTGCCCGGCGGATTCGTCGCGTACTGCGGATGATAGTACGTCTGAGGTTGATACTGTTGTTGATGAACAACTTCTAGAAAGAAATGGATGACTAGTTGTTGTAAGACTAGTTTGCAAATGACTCTTAGTTCTTTGATGACTATAGTTGAAGTACGACTACGTTGATTAATGATTATAGTTGATGGAAGACTATAGTTGACGTACGACTATAGTGGACGTATGACTCTAGTTTCCGCTGGCTTTAGTTGATGGGATGACTACATTTGAAGGACGACTCTAGTTCCTCGATGACTATAGTTCCTCGAAGACTATAGTTGATGGATATACCTTGACCAGGTTGATATTGTTGATACTGTTGTTGAGGTACAGACGCTGGACGGTTCTGTATATTTTGATTCGCACCGTTGCCGCCGTTCATATAAACTGTGTACAATTGCGGGTGCGTACCCATTTGCGAATTTTGTACTATGCTGCTGCCTTGTTGCAACGTAAGCGTCGGCGTTGTAAAAGCGTTGGCGTTTGGGTGGCTATGCCTGAAAATTTGCTCGAAACTTATCTAGAAAAACAAAATTTACGCGCCGGCTAGTCGCTTACCTTTGCGCTTGTGGATTCGGACCACGATAATTAGTATAAAATGGAACGGCTCCGGTCGTACCGCCGGCTCCGCCTCGAAGCTGGGGGACTACATGCTGCGCTTGTGGATTCATTTTATCAGGCGCCTGAAAAAAAGAAACGAAAACGAAAATTACCCTTATAAACGTCTAAACGACGCGTTATTTTTTTTCAACTGACAGAATCGGGCGCTAGTTTAGTCTGAAACGTGTCAAACGTAAAAACGGACGTGGGTTTCGAGTAATTCGAAAAATCACGACGGGGAATAAAACGAAATTGAAAAAAAAACTAAAACCACGCCACTTTTAAGTTTAATAATTAAAAAAATAATTTTACCTGTGGCAAAATAAACGACAATGAAGGCTGTTGCGAATTATCCTCTGAAATCAAAAAACGACCGAATGAAACGATTTTAGACACGGAATGAAACAAATTTTCGGTCAAATATCTTACCAACTGTTTTCACTGTAGATTCGTTAAAACCATTAATTTGCCTTTGCGGATGCTGCATCAGGCGTAAGGTTTAATTCGTGGAAAATGATACGAAATTTATTGTTTACAGGAAAAAATTTTACTTTGTTTAGTAAATTTTCCTAAAAAAAATTAAAAAACAACAAATTTTCGGTTGTAAAGCTTGACGATGGCGCCAAAAACGCGAAAATGCCGAATTTAGACGCAAAACTATAAAAAAATTTTGTTTTTAGTCCTTTTTTGTATGTTTTCAACCAAAAACAAATGAAAAATGGCGTCAATTATTGAGGAATTTCAAACGAAAAATTAATTTCAAACAAATTTCTAGTCGTAAAAAGTCCGTTAGCAGGCAAAAAGTCGAAAATAACGAACGACGACGCGGAAATCCCTCAGTAGACGACGCGAAATTTGTTTTTTTCGTAAATTATTTATAATTTCCACACATCAAACAAAAATGACGTCGATTTTTCGGTCTTTTTACAAAATCACGTAAACGGCTCTATGTTATGTGTTTATCGGACGGGCGCGGCCATCGTTTGCGCCGTTTTTGCTATACGCAGTTTTGTCTAGACGCGAAAATTCTATTTTAACTCGATCATTAAAATTACGGAGTACGTTTGACAGTAACGTAAATAGCGCTAATTTTCAAAATAATTTAAAATTTTTTAAGTCTTTTCGTTTTATTTTGCTTAAAATAATCAATATCTGAATACGGTTTATAGATTTTAACTTAAGGTTTTCGTTCTAGAGGCTACAGTTTCAAAAAAAATGCTTAATGGAAAGGAAAAACGTGAACTTGAATTTGAATTTGTAATACGAATATTAAATTCTTACTGCAAGTTTGAGAAAATTGATCGAAAACGAGTTGGAAAGCAAAATATCGGTGTTTTTCTTGTAATTATCGAATTTTTACTCGATAAAAATGTTTTTACGCGCCGCAAACGTTTGCAATCGAGTAATTTCGCGTTCGTTGAGCGTTTCGCCGGCGTATTTACAACAAGCGCATGGCGTCGATCCGATTCAACAAATGTTCGTCGATAAAATTCGCGATTACGCTAAAAGACAAAAAGCTCAAACCGATCCCGATCAATTGGTCGACGCGAACGCCGAACAAACGAAATCGTTCAACGACGAATTGGAACGAATTCGTCGCATGTATCAAGTGACGAAAGCCGATAACATGTCCGAATTTCCGAAAGTCGAAAATCGCGATCCGACTTTCCCGCAAATGGTCGAGGTCAAAGTTCAATCGAATCCGCAGCCGGTCGACAATACGCCAAAGTTCGAAGAGAAATAGACCTGCACCGCGATCCGAAAATATAAATTAGATTAATTTTGTTTGTTTGTTTTTCGAACTTCTTTACTTGGTTTTTTTCGCTAAATATCGCCTCAAAAAGTTAATTTTTGTGTTTTAGAAATGAAAGTGTTGTTTATGTAGGAATCTTGGTTCAGTTTAGTTGTGATAAAATTAAATTAAATCGAATCATTTCAACACTAAATGTGTCCGATATATTATCAGCTATTGAAGATCCTGCGCTAAAATTTCTCTAACCTCTAATAAAACTAAATTACCTAATTTTGACTTTAAGCAACTAAAACAAGAAAATTTCACTTCTAATAATGATTAAAGTTCGGCTTATCGATCAATTTTGAATTATCGGCTGATTTTTGCAACTAGGAAAAATTCAAGATTCATCGATAAAACGAATTTTGAAAATAAAAACGGCAAAGCGCTTAATTTGAAGTAAAATCACAATCAAGTGATTTACTTAGTTTTATTTTATGGCAACTTTATTTCATTTTATTAAAAAACAGCCCCGCCAAGCGCAAAAATAATTTAAAAATGAACAAAATTCACTTTAAACAGTCTCGATTTTGTTATAAAACGAATTGTACTTGCTCATTTTCGTCACGAGACCAACTATCGATCAAGAAAACTTTAGTTTCGTGCTTTTGCTCGATTTTATACACTTCGCGCACGTTTCGAGTTAGAATTCGATTCTTTCGGTGTTTGCCGTCGATTTATTTTAGTTTACTGACGATTTTACGTTTGTTAACCGTCGTTCCGAGCGCTTGCGTCAAAAACGCTTGTTTCGATTTGTTTTGCTCCTCGGCCAAGGCGGTTTTTTTGTATATTTTTGTTCATTTCGTAGTATATTTGGAAACGACAATTAAAAACGAAATAAATTAACATAAACTGTCTTAAAAACCTCGAAGAAAATAAAGGAAGGATATTTTACCTGAACTTTCCAATTATATTTTACAAATAATCTTTTTGGAGAGTCGAAAAACAAAATTTACGAAGGAATTTGGCTTGTTTTCTCTCCACCCTTCCCAAAAAATAAACCATGAAATTGGTGGTTTTATTTTCATATTTATTTTACGTCGGTTTTTCGTTGCATCACAGAGGTAATTGCAACTCTATTTTTGCTTTTTTGCTCGTTTTGTATCACTTTTTAACCCGATGTTCATCAATTTCGGCGCGTTATTTGTCGTTCGCTTGATAATTGCGGCTGTTTTTGAGTACGTAACGGTATCCGAAAATATTTCGGCCGGTTTTCGTTTAAACAAAAAATGACGTTCCGACGAGATCTTGAAATGTGTTTTTTCGCTCGTTTCATACGAATTCCGGTTTCGAAAGTGAAATATTCCGTTTGATTTTGTGTCAAAAAAATTTATTGGTTAACTCTCGAGACTCGGCACGGATTTTTTTGACAAAGTCGATAAATACAGTTTCTTTACTGTTTTACGATAAAAAAAAACAGTTTCTGGGATTTCCATTAAGTTTCGCACCGAAGAAGGCGTCCTAGGTCGCTCGTTAGACACGAATTTGACCTTGATTTCGACGGAGCAAAACAAAAAAAAGTTCATTGTCGCGTTCATTTGAACTTAAAAGGTTTCCACCAGATACCTAAAAAGATAACACGCCAGCGCCGAAAATACATTTTTACAACAGTTTCTCACCTCGAAAATACAATTTCAAAACAAATTTCATGCCTGGCTTCGACGCTTAGCCCTGGGGGTTTTTAATTTAAATCACTCTACAAACAACAGTAGAAGTTTGATTAAAAGGATTTTTATTTGCTAAGAATCGCATTTTAGTCTTCTAAAATTGAAAAGCGTGTCAGATTTTTCGTTTGTTTTCGTCCGAAAACATGTCTGGAAATTATTTCCTTTAATTTTTTGACTAGTCAACCGCAGTTTCCAAATCGGACCTTGCGAAACTGTTTTCCGTGCAAATTTCCTTCATTTCTAAGCCCGAAAAACAAGATTAATAATTTTTTTTTGCTCATTAACAAACGGGGATTTCGCTTTAGCTCGCTGCGTCGTTAGCATTTTTTTCCGTCGGCTCAGTAGCTGATGTATATTAGATTCCTCCGACCTTTTCTCTTTTTTTCCTCTCTCCGGCTCCCCCCATCAAATTCTACGGATGGACAAATAGGGCTTTTTTCCCCTAGGCGACATCGCCTTTTCGAATGAGCGAACGGAATGAAATAAACTTGAAACACTAATGTCGTCCTTATTTCCTTCCCTTCGAAACAGTTTTTTCGCCTCTCCTCTCGCCGCCGAATGATTGATGGAAAGAAGAATTCTTCTTCAAAACTTCCTGTACAGGGCTTGAAAAACAATAATTAGCTGTCAAACAGCGACACTTTCTAAATCCGCTTCGAAAAACAAGAAAATCCGCATAAGCGCTGCTCGTCGGACGATTTTCCTAGCAAATGGTCGCACTGGAAGGGCGCTCGACCCAGATTTTTATGTCCAGGTGCTTGAAGACAATAATTAGCGAAACAGCGACACTTTGCGAAATCTGCGTCGAAAAACAATAAGAAGATCCGTATGTGTGCTCGTCGGATGACTTTCCGAGCAAATTGTCGCACTGGACGCTCGCTCGACCCAGATTTTCGTGAAAACGGAGGCGTCCTGTTGCGTTTTTTTTTGTTGCTTGAGGCTGTGCGAATCCAGTCTTACGTGTGAATTTTATTTTGTTGGTAAATCGAATTAATCTTGAGCTGTGACTTTTTCGCCTCAAATGTCGTTTTGAGTTTCAACGTCGACAGACAGCGTCCTTCACTTTTTCTCTCTTGTTTCTTTTATTTCAAGCAAGAAAGCAAGCGTAAATGATTGTCAGCCGCGTCGCAATTCGCTCATTGAAAAGCAAAATTTCTTCGCTCGGACGGACATTCTTCTTGATGTTAATTAGGTGCGAAAATATATTAGCGGCATGTCGAAATAAGATGACGTTCGTTTCGTTTTACTAAAGTCAGTCGGACTTCTTCTGCTCGATGTTTGTTAAAATTTGTAAAAACAGGGGGAAATATACTAACAAGAAACGAGAAAGTAATTTAGCGACCTCTGTAAGACGGAAAAATTGCAAGAAAAACAAAAAAGATAGAAAAACAATTGAAAAATTCTAGACAGTCGCTCATTTTGCTTCTTTAACTGAAATTATGCATTATTTACGCTCTGAAAATCTATTAGACGCTGCGATTATTAAAGAAAAACAAATTCCGTGCTTCGAACTTTATTTTTTGTCGCTAGTTAGCGAAGCGTTTCACATGATCCTAAATTGCGTTAGTTACGTTTCGAGAAACGGACCGTAATCGTCTCTTCTTCGACCAGCCTACGCATCGGATATACGTTTGTCGATCTTGGATAACGGTGATTTGAGCCTGAATCACACTTATTAGCTCGCAAGCCGAGGCAACAACAAACTTAATTAGATGCAATTTTCTAAAGAAACTTCGTCCTTTTTTCCCCGTCGTAAGACGAATTGATCCCTTTTCCACGTCTGGCCAGACACTAATTTTGCTTAAAACATAATAAATAGTGATAAATCGTTAATTCACCGATAAAAAAAATGCTGTCTGAATTTATGAAAAGTGTTCATTCAATGTTCGTCGCCCTTAGATGAGATGAAAATTGATGCCAAAACCGAATTGGAAGCTTTTGGAACACTTTCGGCGTCTGGAATACTCTAACAGCGTCTAAAACACGTTTCACGCGTGAAAAAAAAAACAAAAAAAGCAGAAAATTTTGCAAAATGGCGCGTCAAAATAAGATGTTTATGGAATGGAAATTTAATTGTGCGGCATTTTAAGGGCGTAACTAAATGTTCAATATTTATCCATCGCTTTGAACTGCGTTTCTATGTTGAGTCACTTTTTTTTGTGACAAACTTGTTTTGACCGAAAATGACGTTTACGAAAGCCGGAGGGAGCAAAAAATGACTCAGGGTCGTTAGAAATTGCTTATCAGCTAGGAAATGTGCTTTTCGAGCTTGGAAATTTGTTTTTCGAGCTTCGAAACGGGTACTTTTCCGCAATAAGTCATTCATTAACGAGCAAAAACAGTGTACATACATATTTCGCTCGCTTTTCTTATGATTATTAATAATTAGCCTGCTTACTTGATGTTTTTAAAATTAGCATAGTTTCATGGAAAATTGGTCTCATGACTGTCGTATTTCTTTTATGTGTAGGTTGAGCGTAGGTTTTACATGGAAAATTTTTAATTAATTATCTAACGCCGCGCTTTTCCAATTTTTCTCTCCCGTCAGATTTTTATAAGTTTCTCATTTTTGACGCTTAGCTCGCTAGACACGACGCTTTTTATTAGCTGGCAACATCGAATACGGTATAACCTTCGCCGTGCAAGTGCGTGGTCGGCTAAAAGGCGTTGCATGAAAAATTTATTATTTCCTATAGAAGAGAATATGAGGAGAGAGGAAAGAGAGTGAAAAAAATCCTAGCAACTCGGCGGCCCCTGCTCGCTTTTATAAAAATGACTGAACGACGAACGTGCAAGGGAAAATCCATAAACGTCAAATAGATTTGCTTAAATCCACTAATATTCGTTTTCCACGTCGATTATGTGCTTTTTTTTCATTTTCCGAGACTCTTACGAAACTAACTGCTAAAAACATCTTTCGTGTTTATCCGCCACAGAATGTTAATTAAGAGCAAAAAACAAAAACAAGCTTATTTTGTTGTTGCAAAAGTTAAAACACGAGCTAGCGCAATTTTTCCGCCCGATCGAGCACGTTTCGGTCGCTGGGACGAAAGTTACGCGTCGGCGCTCGAAAATCGACGCGTCCGGCGGAAAAATTGCCTTTGCGCGATCGAAATCCATCCACGCGCGTCAACTCTTTATTTCTGTCCAAATATTTGCAAATTTCGTTTGTTTATCGAATGTTATTTTCAACTTCCGAAATCATTCTTCTTCGTTTTTTGTATTGTTTTTGTACCATCTTAATTTAAAATATAAACAAACATTCGAACCAGTTTTTAACTTCATTGAAAATTTTTTGCTCGTTAGACGATACGGCGTGTCATTCTTTTGTTTTTTCATCTCTAGATATATTCTGAAGCACTTTTTCTCCGATTTCTTCGTCGTTCCTCGCGAATTAAACAGTCCTTTTCTAATGTTTCTCGTTCGTTACCGAATACGTCTCGAAAAAACAAGAAATGTAACCTCGGTGATGATTTATAGTGCAGTTTTCGATTAGTTAAAAGACGAAAAAACTTCGCTAGCCAGCCGCGATTCCTCGGCGGCGAGGATCAATTAAAGGCAACTGTAGCCATCACCTATGAAGCCAAGATTTCCCACCGATTCCTCAAAATAATAATGAGGAGTTGAGGAAAAAAATCTCCATAGTAAAACTTAACGACTGCGTCGGGCTCCGGTGTTATTCAAACTATTGCCGGCTAGCTAGCTAGCCATCGATGATTCGTGTCTTTAACTATGGAGTTTCGGGGAGTTGAATGGAATCGCGAGAGAGAGGGGAGTAAAAAAGAGAAACGAAGCGAGGAGATTATTTTTCCAACTTTTAATAGCATTATTGATTCCGTTCTTCTCTCGAAACGAGCTCTGGCTAGCTAGCTAGCTAGGCACGTTTTGAATTCATATATAGGGGTGCCTACTTGGGGGACTTTTGCTCGGGAAAATTCTTTCGAAAAAGATTTAGTACAAGGTCGACACGGGCGTTGATCGCTTTATGTATTAATAATAAAACTTATCGCGCACTAAATTGAATCAAAAACGCAAAAAAAGTTGCATAAAAAACCCGATCGAATGTCAATTTATTAAGAAAACCAATTCAAAAGTAAATTTATTTCGAAAATAATAAAAAAACAATTACAATGCAATTTAAAACGGCTAAAGTTTATTAAAAATGGATATTGAATTGCCTTTTCGTTCAAAGAAAAATCGTTAAATAGCAAAGAAAACGAGGAAATTCGAAGAATTCGCGCAAGTGAAACGATTGTAAGTCAATCTGTCCACAAATCAACTTTGTTGACTTGTAACGAGCTAAACGCGACAAGATTTTTGTTTGCGCAAGCAACTTTATGGGCTCTTGCCGACATTTGCTGATTTCACGCTGGCTTGTTGTCTAAAATGATTAAAATTCGACAACAACGAGTCGTTATTAAAAATTAGTTATTTCGACGGAAGGCGACACGTTTTTGCTTGCGCAAGCAACCTTCCTAGGGTTTCGCTGAAACTTGCGTGCGCTAGCTCACAATCAACAACAAACAAGCTAATTCATAAAGTGACACACTTTAAAGCCGCTTGCGACACACAATTTTTGCTTGTTCAAGCAATTACTGAGGCTATTATTGAAATCTTGCTCGCTAAATATCGAAAATAACAAGAAATCTACGATTTATAAGTTGTTTGCTAAATGTGCAAAGATTTGCTACAATAATCACCTAAAATGCGTCTGAAACTTTGCGCAAACGAAATTGGATAGGCTAGCGCGCGGTATATTGCTCTTTTTTCGTTCGTTCTTTTCGCTCGGCTAGCGAAAAAAATCGACGGTTAATTGTTCGAATGATAGCCGAACTCTACCCAGAATGAGTTCCTAGAAAACCGAGAGAGAGAGAGAGAGCCGACGAATAAAATAGTAAAAACGGAAAGCGTAAAAACGAACTCGAGGCGTTTAATATCGTCGTCGAATCGGCTAACTATAGTTCGAATAATGTGCTAGCTAACGAGGAAAAAAATTCCCGACGGACTCGGAAAAGTTCTTTATTTTTGCAAAAATCCGTTTCATTTCGCAAGTTAGTTTTTTTGCCCGTTATTATGTGTCCGGCGAGCGGTTTGTTGGCGTTTTTGATATTTCCACAATTGCAACTCGATTTGTTGAATCGGTGTTTGTGTAATAAAACTATAGTTCAACCGATTAACTATAATCATTGTGCGACTCTAGTTGAAAGTTTTATTAAGGATTTTGAACTCTTTTTTCCAAGCAAATTTCTTCACTAGGCATTTTTTCGTTTCAGCGCCAGTACTCGACTTACCATCGGGATCCGACGTTTATTACGGTACGGCCAAAGAGACGGACACAGTGGTTAAAATTAGTACCGAAATTCGAATCGTCGAAGGAACTGGTAATGAACAGTTTCTTACCCGATTCAGACGTTTTGAAACAAATTTCGCGCCGTCTCAGGTCCCGTATGCTCGTTCATCGTCGAACCATTGAACGGTCCGAATGGTTCGGGTAAAGTCGAGGAGAATGTTTCAGTGCCGTTTACCGTTGACGTCGAAGATCGGCAGACGGGTCGAGCCGTGGTACGTTTAAAGAGCGATGCCAGTTTGGATTGTTCGGACGACACGTATAAGTTCAAAATCTACGCCAAACGGTGCGAAGACGCCAGTTTATCCGACGGGTAAGACTGAACGATAGTCCAACTATAGTTCAACTATTGTTCAACTCATGTTCAACTATAGTTCAACTACAACTATTGGTCAACTATTGTTCAACTCATGTTCAATTATAGTTCAACTATAGTTGAACTATATTTCAACTGTTGTTCACCTATCGTTGAACTTTTGTTAAACTTTCTAACTAGTGTTCAACTGTTGTACAACTATTGTTCAACTAAAATTCAACTGTTGTGTGCAACACTATAGTCGACTTGCAATTGTAGGGCTGTTGTCGAAGTCCGCGTGGAGGACGTCAACAATCACGAGCCGACGTTCGCTCAAAATTCCTACGCGGCCGACGTGGACGAAGGACGGCTGTACGATAGAATTCTACAATTGCAAGCCACCGACGACGATTGCGGTCAGTACGGCGAGATTTGCCGCTACGAGATCACAAACAACGCCAAATACTTCGAAATCACGCCGTCAGGTACGAAAATTTGTTTTTGCAACGACTTAACGGGCAAAATCGCGAAAATTGTCTCGTAGGAATTCTCAAGAACACTCGGCCGTTGAATGCCACGGTGTCGCGCACTCATCTGATTACCGTCGTCGCTCACGATTGCGGCATGCACGTGTCCAAGCCGACGATGATAACGGTCGAGGTCAACGAGGTTTGCATCGACGGACTCAGCGGTCATTACGTGAAAATGGACTATAACCCGGGCGCCGGCGCCCTGCCCCTGATGCCCGATGTCACTGTGAAATTTTGCGACCCGACCGTCTGCGAGCCGACGTCGTACGAAACGAAAATCAGCTTGGCGAGCGACGCGGCCGTGACTGGCCGACCGTGCGATCGGGAAAGTTTGTCGGTCGAACGGCAGCAAAAATCGTGCGGTAAATGCGAATTATAGTTGTACGGAGATTAAAGTTGTTTAGAAAACTATAGTTTTCGATTGAATCTGGTTTTTGACCGAACGGGACGTTTTCAGGCGCCGATTCCACCACCGTCGAACTCTTACCGAACACGAAATCGATTAAACTCGAAAACAAAATCGACGCCAAGACGTCGTCGTCGTCCGAGGAAAGCGACGAGAACGACGTGACGCCAACGTCGGACGAGGTAAAGAAAGAAAGAAAGAAAGAGAAACCGACGCGTTTCTCGTTTTTACCCGTTTAGAGCAAACTCGGACTCCGATTTCGTGTCTAGGTTTACGTCTTTGACGGTCGCAATAACGCTGTCATCGTGCCGTCGACGACGATCCAACCGATTATTCCGGAAGTTTTCACGTTGTCTTTTTGGATGAAACACGAAAAGCCGAAGAAGGTCGACGATCATCACAACGCGAAAGAAAATATTTTCTGCTCGTCGGACGATCATCGTAAGTTGATCAGTGACTATAGTTGTCGGTTAGTTTCTAAAAATTGCGCGTAACTTCACTGGCCACGACGTGTTCTTTTTCAGGCATGAATCGTCACCATTTCGCCGTCTACGTGCGCAACTGTAAAATCGAAATACTCTTCAGACACGAGGCGACGAAGGACGCCGGCGACAGTATATTCACGCCGGCCGAATGGCGATGGAAATTGGCCGAAGCGTGCGACGGACGTTGGCATCATTATTCGTTCAACGTGAAATTTCCTCAAGTACGAAACGAGTTTAGGCCTCGATTCGATCGATTCGCCGACGGAAAATTTGTTTTTTTAGATCGATCTTATGGTCGACGGTCGATCGGAACCGAACAAAGGCGACAGCCCGGAAATTTTGGACGACTGGCCGATGCACGCCATCAAAGACATTAAAGTATATTGTTTCGTTTCGAATTTTAACCCGAACCGAACGACTCTAGTGACCGATTTTCAGACGCGTTTCGTCATCGGCGCATGCTGGCACGGCGGCGCTAACAAAATGGCGCAATATTTCCAAGGGTACCTCTCCGGCTTGACGATGTTACCGGGCAAAATCGAGAAACAGGCTACGTTGCAGTGTCTCATGCAGTGCAAGGAACAGTTGGAATTCTTCGGCTTGGACAAGCTCAAACCTGGAGAAGTGAGCGAACTGTGGTTGACGAGAAACTATAGTTGGATAGAAGTTGGATTTTTTGTTTATGAAATCATTTTTGACCCGTTTAGGAAGCGATTTTCAACAATGATATGTCCGAATTAACACTGAAAGCATCCAAACGAGACGATTTCGTGGAACTATTGAGAAAAGTATCGTACTTGAATAGCCGCGCGTCGCCTACAGTAGGCCAGCGTACGGTAGCCGTCGAGACCAATGTGAAATGCAAAGGTAGCACGAAAAGTGATTGAAGACGACACGTTTTATGCCTGAACTCGTTCCGTTTTAGGACAAGCGGCGCCTTTGAACTTGCCAATGATCGAAAGCGAAATTTACGTGAAGAAAATGGTCGACGACGCGAAAATTTCACTGGCCGGTTCGATTTTATTGCGCAATAAACAAAACGAAGTCGAACAGGGCGTCAATATTTTTCCCGATTTGAAGTTGAACGTCGACCGAAAAGGAGCGTCCGGTAAATTTTCCAAGCAACTATAGTTCATTAAAACTAGTTATTTTCAACTATAGTTCATTCAACTAGTCCAGACAACCAATAATCCAGACAATTATGGTTTGAATCAACTTTTTACTCGTTTCGTTGCAGAGAAAACAGATTTTAAGCTGGATTATTGTAAAATCAAGACCAAACCCGTTTTGGATAAACAACGCGAATATTTCACTTCGACGGCCAAGTTGGTCGGCGGTCTCGGCTTGGAATTCGAACAACTTTCGGACGGGCTGATTTTGAAAGGTAATTAATTTTTGTCTTGTTTCACTTCTATGCGCGTTATCGACTTCGATACGACGGTTTTCGTTGATTCGCAGGCGTCGAAACGGTCAAAAATTACGAAAAGGCTTTGGAACAAATTCACTACTTCAACAGTCGCCCCGAAGCGTTCGCCAAACGAATTTTCTACGTCGAATGCGCATCGGGTACCGTCAGTAGCCAAGTGTTCATAGTTACAGTAAGTACAGGCAGCTGCTTATCAATATTTTTGTAATTGACACTGATGCTCAGGTATATCACTTTTTTAGCTGAGCATCGATCCCGTCGATCACGAAGTACATCAAGCGCCCGTCGACGAGATACCTGCGAATCAATCTGACCAAGGCTACAGTACGCCGAAGATGGAACCTGAGCATCAGACGATACCACCGATCGAAGAAACTAAGGCGCCCGCTGTGATGGTGCCGTTGGCCGTTTTCCATCAGGAGGAAGCCCAGCCTGAGAATCATTTGGCGGTAAATAAAATGGGCGTGTTCGCGCCGCAGCCGAAAATCGGATCGGCGGCATTGCCGTTGGTACATCAAGCGGGATACGAAAATTTCGGGCCTTCGTCTCAAACTGGACCTGGTCAGTTCGACTTTTTTGCTCGTTAATATCAAATAGACGACGGTTTTTTTTGCTTTTTGCCGTCGGTTTAGGAGGCGCGATCGCCATCGTCGTCGTCGTTTGCGTTGGATTTCTTTTGCTGTTGATCGTCGTCGGGATACTCAAGGTACGTTCGACGCATAGGCGATTAATGAAATCGCGTCGACCGACGGAGGACGGCGATTTGGCGTGGGACGACTCGGGCATGAACATCATCGTGAATCCGATCGAGGTACGTAACGAAAATTTGCCCTTAAAGTCGCTTAGCCGGTGGATTTATTTGTTTTTTATACGTTCTAGCAGGTAGTACCCGAACCCGCCAAGGTTCACGAAGACGATTATTCCGAAGGTAGCTCGGACGACGACAGGTAAGCCTGAGAATCTTTATGTTCGTACAACTATAGTCTACGAGCGACTATAGACTATGGGCAATTATAGTTTATGGACAACTATTGTCACTTAAGAAACTACGGCTAGTGAACAATTCTGGTCGCTTTTCAACCATAGCCAGTGAGTATTTTAGCTATCGCGACGACGAAGATTGCTCCGAGGACGACGAAGAGGAAGTGTTGCCTCACGTCGAGACGGCCAGTGGTCACGGGTCGACGGGTTTGGAATGGGACGACAGTACGCTGCACCATCCTGCGGTTCACAATCCGCGCACTCATACTTACAGAGTTTAAAAATATGAAACTATTTTGTTTGTTTTTTTTACGGCGATCTGTATTTTTTTAAATGTTTGTTTTTTGTCCGAAAAAACGACGTCGAACGTGTTTTTTTTTGTTTTTAAACATCAGAAAAGAGTTTAAAATTAATTTTTCAATTCAATTTTTGTTGTTTTTCACTACAAAATTCTAATGTTTTTATTTTTTGTTGATGCGCAGGATGTTTTGATCCGCATTTCCCCCCAATTTTTGTATTTTAAATTTGAAACATGGTAAGAAAAGAAAAAATGGACGTTTTGTTATTTGACCGAAATGTAACGCGCGAAACAAATTTTCGGCGCCTGCTTATCACGAAAGCCATAATTATTGTGCACGTGCGATTTCGTTTTTTTTTTATTTTTGAATTTTTGTATAAAACATTTTTCCCTCTTTTTCGTTCTGTATAAATGTTTTTTTTTTGTTTCGTTTCTTAATTTTTTAACTTTTATGCCTATTTCAAAACAAATTTCGCGAACTTTTCGACGTTCTTTCGATCCAATTTTTTTAAAACTTGATAATCAATCATTCGGTACAGTAAGAGGCCACTTTATGATTTTTTTTCTGAAAAATTTTTCAGCATCGGTAAGTAAATGGCTAAATATACTTAAACGTTTGAAATGCAGGGATAAGTTGCTCGGTTTTGTCGGATGAGGGAAAATTTTGAAAACTTAACAAAATTAATGAAATTTTTTCTGTTTTTTTTCACGATTTCGATTTTTGTCCCTTATCTCTTAAATAGGTCGTGATTTTTGGTATGATTGTCGTCTGAATAAGGCCCAGAATGAATTTTTGTAATTCTTTTGGATAACTTTTCGGGCTGGTCCCACACAAAAAATACAAATTTTTTCCAAAACATTTTTCTTTTTTACGTTTCACGAAATTGACCGTTTGCGCCAAAACTGAATACCTGTTTGTACGCTGGCGCCAAACTTAAAATGGAGAAAAACTGCTAAGTGTGTTTTTTAATATTTCCTTTTTTCCTCGAAATCATTTTTTCCTATAAATGTTTGAAATTTGTTACGTTTTTATTGTACTTTGTACGTGTTTTGGTTGATTAGTGGCGTGCGAGTTGGTATTCGACATTATTTTTGTTTTTTTTTCAATAAAATTTAGCTCGTGTACAAATTTCAGAAAAAAACTAACATTAAAAATCGCAATGTGTAAAAAAGTCGTAAAACGTTAAAAACCAATTAATTTAACGACAAAAACGATTTCATAACTTTTTTCTGCTTGTTTTATAAGCGAAACAAGCAAATTTACGCACTTACCGCATATTTCAAACGAAAACAAAGCGATACCAGATACAGGGTGTTCAAAAAAGACTGACAGTTTTTTTTTATTAACTTAATTTTGAAAATTTTTAATTGCATCTTTTTTTCTTACAAATTAGGTTCTTTGAACTTTTTTTGAAGTTAATTGCGGAAGACTATGCCTCTCAAATACCCCCCTCCTTCCTGCTCACAAAGTCGAGCTCTTTCTAAGGTATTTTGCATTACTTGCCGCAATTTTTCGGGCTGCAGAGCCCTAATTTCTGCCCGATGTTTTCCTTCAGCTGCTGAATTGAAGCTGGCATATTGGCGTACACCTGGTCTTTCAAATAGCCCCACAAGAAAAAGTCTGGGGCAGTTAAATCGGGTGATCGTGAAGGCCAAGCGAAATCTGCTCTTCTTGAAATTATTGTCTTCAAAAATTTCGTGCAACAGGTCCATTGTTGCTCTGGCAGTGTGTGCAGTGGCTCCATCCTGCTGAAACCAGATGTCCCAATTGTCCTCGACTGCTGGATGCACAAAATTCTCGAGCATTGTCCTGTAGAGGTCTCCTGTGATCGTTTCCATTAAACCTTCTTCATTTTCAAAAAAATATGACCCAATGACTCTTTCGGCCATTACCCCACACCAGACAGTGCATCTGGCTGGATGTAACGGACACTGGGTCATCGCTCTTGGATTTTCTGAGCCCCAGAATCGGCTATTTTGTTTGTTGACGTATCCATTTAATTGGAAATGAGCCTCATCACTCATTATGAGGTTCAAAAAAAATTCAGATTGCCTCTGGCCATCTGTTGGAAACGAACAGCATATTCCAGGCGCTGTGGGAGATCTTGGGGCAACAGTTCCTGTACCAACTGCACCTTGTATGGAAACAAGTGCAAATCCCTCGTTAGAATTAAATGCAGTGATGTCGGGCGGATATTCAACTGTTGAGAGCGACGATGAATGAATATTGTTTCAACTTCTGCCACACTCTCCTGCACTGCCTCAATGTTTTCTTCAGAGTGAGCAGTACAGTGTCTACCCCTTCCTGGGCGATTTGCCACAGATCCCACACCCTCAAACCGGGCGACTAAGTTCTGGATCATATTGTCACTGGGTGCTATTCTTACATTAAAAAATGTTCGATATTTTCTTTGAGTCAGAATAATTGACTATTTATTTTCGTAGAAAAATTCAATGATTTTGATTCGTTGCTCAGTGCTGTAGGTTGACATTTTTAAACTCCCAAGGGTATAGATTTCAATAAATAAAAAAAAGCAGAAATAAAAAGATAAAAAATAAAAAAAGTTATGATTTTTTTCAAAACCTTCAGTCTTTTTTTGAACACCCTGTACAAAACAAAGAATGTAAAATTAACTTCTTCCGCCACTGATGCATTTCTTCAATGAGCTATTCGATTTTTTGTTTGGTCAACATCTTTTCGTCGAAGATCAGCCACCAATAAGGCTTGAATTCGATAAGTTCTCGCATGCGATCGAAATGCAACGCAGAAATCACCCATTCGGCGTACAAGTTCGCCGACAACTTTTTGTAGCCGAACAACACTTTGTCAAAGCGGCTGGACCAAAATTCGTTGCAATACAAATCGGCGTTAACGTTCCAACTGTCCAACGCAGCTGCAAGATTGTTCAATGTTTTTAACGAAAAAAAAATTTTACTGTCATCATCGAAGAAAAGGATATCATGAAAAATGTCAATCGCATGCTGTAAGCACACTTTGGACAGTTTTTTAAAACCAGCATTTGCCATTTTTGCGAAACTAATGAAACAGTGCAAATAATCCTCGAGAGACACTTTGCTAATGTCGACATTTGTGAAACATCTCTCCCAATAATCCAGCAGATTACATTCAATTATATGTTTCGCTTGGATCCGATTTATGTTCAATGTGTTAAGATTATAACACATAAAGTTAGTCAGATAGAAAATTGTTCTAAAATAAACAAAATTTCACACAAGATAAGCATCACAAATCTTCGTACAACGACTTCAAGTTCTTGAAACAACTTACTTCATGTCATTTTTGACGAAATCTGTTTTAAGCAAATCGGATAAATACTCGAATAAACTTCAACAATCAACTTTCATTAACAACGCCCCTTTCGTTTCGTCATTGATGTGAGACAGCGATGGAAGCGATTTAGCGACATCAACAATCCATGTCGAATCGCATCAGTTCGTTAATTGGCTTAATCATTCGACGGCTACCCTGTCGACGAAATAGTGCTCCATACGTAATTTATGCAGCAACACAGGCAAAGAAAAAAATGTCGAGTCGCGAATTTTCGATTCGTCGTTCAGTTCGCGACAAGTTTTTAAAACGGCACACGCCGGATGGTGGTTGTCTACAAGTTCCTTTTTTTCAATGTTACGCAGCTTTTGAGGAAAGCCATTGAGGGGTGGTCGTTAAACCGCAGCTGTATTCAGCAAACTACTTTCAGATAAAATTCTAGCTAATAGCAAATTCGATTTGTCGCGACGGATTTTGAACTTTTCCGATAGTGTTTCGAGTCTAGCGTTGATAAAATATGTAAAGTTTCGATGTAGTAAACAACTTTGAACAAAGTAGTTTTTCCAAAATCCACTTATCGCAATTTCAGGGTCGTAGTTCCAAATTGTTAGCGCTTTTATCCTTCGATTGCTGCTGATGAATTTAGCATTCAAGATTTTCACGTTTCTCTGTTGGATTTGTAAGAGCGCCAGATTTGCAATATTAGCGAGATATATATCGGAAGGTTTCGATATACCGCCGTTCGCCATTTTATCCACGATCTACCCTAAACGAACGACAAAATATTCGTTCACCGCTTTACTGGACATAAACATTTCAAAGGAGTCAATAATTTTCTTGTTCAGTTTGATGCGAAATTGTTGGTCTTCGACGCTCGATTTCGAATTAAAGAGGCCTAACAGTTGCACTATTTGCTTGTTAAATAGGCTAAAATGGAAACAATTCAACTTTTACAAAAAAAGATTATCGGTAAAATCATTGTTTGCACGCTTTTAGCGTCTACCTTTCTTGTGTTGTATTTTTTAAAGACTAATCAATGATTGGAAGAATTCGCTGGAAAGTCAACGTTTGAAACAAATTTCCGTTAGTTGTCTCGTTGATTTTAAACAAATAATTCCAAATATCGTAAAATTGATTATGCGAAATACTGTAAATACTATTCTCGAACGCTAAATACCAATCGAATGCAAATTCATCAACGAAATTCTTTTCCATCGAAGAATGGATACAGCTGTGAAGTAAATTACAAATAATAGTTTTGGCATCTCCTTTCTTAAATAAACGGCAACTTTCGTTAAATTGCTCGAGAAAGTGCGTCCGACTAGTATTTTTAGATAGTTTTGGAAAATTGCCCAGATTTTCACTGGACAAAGCATCTTTTTTGTTTTCCACGAATATTGTTGAATAGGCAATGATGTTTGTTGCTCTAGGTTGAGCTATTTGTAGAGCAAAAGTCGGCCTGCAGTTAAGAGTTAAACATAATCGTCGAATTAAAAAATTGAAATACATTTTTGCGATTTATAATAAAGAAATCCATCAAAAATGAACCTCTGATCAAACAAATAGTTGTCTGCTACTCTTCACTTTAATGTTATACGCATAAATGAACTTGATGATCATAAAATTTATACAAATACTATTTGATGATCAATTTTTTTAACTACAACCTCCCCGCCCAAAAAACAACTGTACAAAGACCGTAACACAACAACAAGACTGTGATGACGTCAGAAGCTGTTTTTTCAATGATAACAGAAATTTGCCCGGATGTGAACACGCAGAACAAGAAATTACACCTTGCCGTATTTCAATTGATCCATAACTAAATTCACATCGCAAATTTGTTCGGACCACCACGAATTTATATTCGTATAAATTTTCCTCGGTTCCGACGGCGTCCATAGTTTTTGGCACAATAGACAATCGTCGTCGAAGTGTCCCTTGTATTGATGAGAGAGCGTATAACCCTCCGTCCTCCATCGAAAGTAAGAGAGATATTTTTGCTCGTTGCTTGCCAGCTCGAGCAAATAATTGGCCAAATATTTGGGATGTTTGAAATCGTCGACGGCTACGAACGAATTCTCTGGTAGAATGTGTTGAACGATTTTTCGACTCAATACGATCGGAATTACGTTTAAAAACGACCTGCTGTAGAACTTTTCGGTCACGTAGTCGATACACACGCTATTTTCGAAAGCCAGATAAAATTTGTAATTATCGCCGATCATCGTGTTGCATTGGGCGAACGAGCTTTTCTCGCATTTGAATTTCGCAAACGAGCAAGATCCGTAGATATCCACGGTGATATATCGCTGTAAGATTTGCACGTAGGATTCTCTTTTGCTCGGAGTATTGCAATTGCTGACCATCCAAGCCACTAGACTTTTGTTTTTTCCGAGAATTTCAGTCGAATTCAAATCAACTACAGTTGAATTCGTTGACGAATTCATTTTCACCAATAATCCATACGGCGAAGGTATATCCGAATCCAATCTGTACGTCATCGTCCAATTGAAATATTCGGATAGTTCATCCAGATTCGCACCGGTGTGATGAGGAGATTCGTACAATTCGAAAACAAATCGTTGCCAGTGAAATCGTTGCAACGGCAAATCGTACAATTTCAAGTCCCTGATGTGGAAAATCACAGCCGACGATTCGTTGATTAATGTTCTATTATTTGTCGTCATACAGTTCAATTCGGGACACGAATTCAATCCTGTCAGACTTTGAGGTGAATCGAAAAATGATGTCCAAAACAAAATTATCTTCGATTTATTGCTGATGTCAGCCGCGGAAATCATCGAATCATCTTCGTTCCAAACAGTTTCATTGATGATAATAAATGCTGCTGACAGCTGCTGACTGTCCGGCCGGGAATTAAATTGATAATTAACAAATATATTTATTATTCTATAGTCATTTTGATACCATGAAAATAGAACGAAAGACGATAGAAATATCGCAGAAATGATAAAAATCCAACATTTATTTGTCGTCCACTTCATGTTTGCCGTGCCTCATTTCGTCTGATGTTTGCAAAAACGAATTTCACACTTCAAACAATAATGCATATTCAATTTTCTGATTCACTGAACACACATAATGGCCGTTTCTCATTTTCAAATCCAGCTGTAAAATGTATTTCAGAATTATTTTGCGAGGTAAGATTACGGCTAGTGCGTGGAAATGACACGTTTCGATAGACTTTTACAGCTAAAAGTACCCTAAATAACTTGATTTCATGCAAAAAATCGATTCGTAATTAACGTTTAACATAATTTTAATTTTAAATTATTAAAAATATTAGCTTTCTACCTGAACATTATGCTAATTTGAAGTTTCAGAGAGAAATATTTCGATAGAAGAATTGAAATAA
The DNA here is from genome assembly GCA_034698125.1 of Prionchulus punctatus. Lineage (NCBI taxonomy): Eukaryota > Metazoa > Nematoda > Enoplea > Mononchida > Mononchidae > Prionchulus > Prionchulus punctatus. Next base: position 12,024 of record JAQGBA010000133.1, on the reverse strand, counting down.
TAATAGAAGTATTGTTCCAAATATAGTCGCCGATTGATTTTGTTTCAAGCGACATGATGACGAACATTTATGTTGTCATTCTGTCGCACAGGTGACAAGTTTGTAAAAATTCCTAAAAATTCCGAGAAAATGCATGATCTTCCTTATTTTCCGTCATTTTTTTTATAATTAGCCAGCGGAATATGAATCAATTATAGTCCATTTCAACTATACACACATGTTCATAGAAAAGTATCCAAACGTCCGAGGGTCTAAAATTAAGCCGCATTACAATCAGCCTCATGCCATCAGCATCATGATTTTTCAGACGACGATTGTCTAACCAAACCAAACCAAACCTAGACAAAACCTAGCTAACCGGGTAAGCGGTGTTAACTTACAAATTGCTTTGGAACAAGAGCCAACTACTAATTCGCACACTGGATACTTTTCTATGAATATGTGTGTAGTTTCAAGTCAACCGTAGTGTTCTGGATGTTGTTTTTATTACAAGTTGCAAAATTATTATAAATAGCAAGAAAAAATTTTTACAACTGTAGACATCTAAAAAATCAAATGAACATCAAATTAGAAACAAGCCAACGAGCAAAAGTTGAAATAAAATCAGCGAAATACAAATTGTCAGTTTCCTACACGAATTTGTAATGTTTTGTAGCTTTTCAGTCGTTGTCATGATCGTTACTTCTGGACTCTCAGGTTCGCAATCTTCTTGACAACAATATTGAAAGTCGTCCTGCCAGCACCACGAAACGCAATGACATTCGGAATGGCGTTTTTTCAAACGTATTTCATCTCGTGAATTCCATTTTTGCCTCTTCAACCTGCAAAACAAGCACAGTTTTGACACCAATATGCAGCTATAGTTCATTTGTAACTATAGTCTCTACACAACTGTAGACGATGATTTTAATAATTTGTCGTACGTTACATCGAATTTGCAACCAATGGCAACAATATAAATACCAATAATAATTCAAACGAAATCGAAACTATTAATTTCATTGTGAAACATAAAAATTACGAGTAATATTGTAATTTTTATTTCTATAATAAAATTAGCACCATAGTAAAAGTGAAAAAGTCATGCAAACCAAATAAAACGGCGATTGAGTTATGCTTGATGAAACTAGACCGTGAGTTTTTAAGGATCAAGTTTTTCAAAAACTTGTCATCGAGAATGTTAAAACGAAACGAGCAAAAATACATTACTTTCAAAATTGAACTAGTTATTTCAGCTGTATAACAGAAACTTGCCCGTAATCGTTCAAATGAATACAGTTTAATTGTCTAAAGTTATCCAACTTAGGTTGAAAAATTGTTCACATAACCTTTAAAAGTTGTTTCTACACCCCATTCAAAAAAGAAGAAGGGTACTGTCTACAGTTCGGGAAGCAATAAGTTAAGACTCTCCCATGGTACACATAGAAGTTATATTTACTTAAAATTAAACCTGTTTGTACGGTTTCGGTAGCGAATGGAGTTTCATAGAAAAAAATATTGCTAAAAAACGTGTACACTTGAGGTTTCAACAATTGGATGTAAAAAAAATATGGATGATTCACAGGAAGTCTTTACATTTCAAGACTACAAGCTACAACTTTTTTTGTTTGGCAAGCATGTTCTGAATTCACAAGCCTAAATTTGTAAAATCACGAATTGTGGAAACTCTCCAATTTTGAGATTGAACACACCGAAACGACAGCTGTTGAGCTAACGTCTAATTTCCTCTGAATAATGTCTAACGAGCAAAAACTTGAAACTTAGCAAAGTTTATTAGAAAACAACTTAAATGTTTATTTATGTAGAAGAAAAAAACACAAAACCATTCGAGAAGATCAATAAGACGGATACGTGACTTGATACAATAACAAACAAATAAAATGCATCGACATAATATGTTTCGAGATTCAACAAAGTACAGTACACTCTGTACATGAACATCATAAACAAATACAGTAAGATTAGTACAAAAGTTGCATAATATGGTTCACAAAAATTGTGTTGGTGGACTGGCCAAAGGCTGTCTACTATTTGCAGACCCGTTCGAAATCGAGTATCTCGGTGAAGAAAATTTTCTATAGTTCCGAAGACTGTTCGCGGATACTGTCGAAGACCGTCGCCGCGAGTACCGTTGAAAACTGTTCGGATACAAAAGTGCGTGATTGCACTTGCCCCGCTCCATGTAAATGCACATGAGAAACGACACAGTGATCATGATGGCCGACATGAAGATCACCGTGAGGAATATGGCCCAGTGGAATTTGCACCGCCAACCGACGAGATCCGTACCATCGCATTCGGGTACTTCGATACAGTTCGAATAGCAAAGAGAATCGCCTGAAGTCAATTATGGACGGTTTCAAGTCATGGAAAACAAAAAAAGTGCCGTCTAGTGGCAGATAAGATCAATTTAAAGTCTCTAGCTGAGGAACTTCTTAATATTACAGTACCTAGCCGAGGAACTTTGAAAATCCTTACACAATGATCGACTGCCGTAACAGGAAATTAGTTTTTGGCTGATGTTCTTAACTTTTAAATCCAGCGGAATTTTCCACTCGGAATCCACGTGAGGCATGATGATTGCAAGTTTATTTATAGCATACAACTCGGGTTAAATTTAAATCGGAAGATAAAAACCTCAAAAACCCACACGATTTGTGTTCGCCGCACACCAATCACAACTTCAGCAGTAGATGAAAGCTGACGATTGAAAGCTGAACTGATTGTGAAAAAATTTCAAATTTTCGGCGAGTGAGGGGGGCAATGACGCACGTCGGTCGGCGGAAAAACAACAAACTTTATGAACATTTTTGAAACCTTTTCCTACGATTAATCAACTCGTAAAACTTTTTTTTACGCTTCGACAAATAACATTCTGCGAACGAAGGTCGAATGGCACCGAACAATCTTTGATGGTTTATTTAAATTTTAACATAGACAGACAGGGATTTTATTCGAGATCAAGCAACTGTCGAGCTCTGAACAAGCAAAAAAGTGAATGTAAAAAAATGATTTTATTTATCGATTGCAAAAAATTTGATTCTAAAAATTTTCTAATTTTTTCCGCTTAATATTTGAAAATTTTCATAAACTAGTCGATAATTTTAATTTCCTACCTTAAAACAAGCAAAAATTGAAATGCAGCTGACTAAATTTGAAAATATTACAAAAATTTAAATCTGAAAAGCAAATTTCGTGATGTCTGCGACTGTTAACCATGCGCCGCCTGGCGGGTGAGTGAAATTTCCTTATTTTTCTGCTTATTTTAATAATTTTCATAAAAATATTCGATAATTTGAATTTCCTGCCTTAAAATAAGCAAAAATTGAAATGTAGCTTGCTAAATTTTGAAATCTTTCGCCAATTTGAATCTGAAAAGCAAATCTCGTGTCGTCAGCGACTGTTAACTATGCGCAGCGCCTAGCGGGTGAGATCATTTTTGGTCGCAAATATCTCTCCCGGAGTTTTAATTTCTGTCTGATCTGACTAGGAACCACTTTTTGTAAATTTTAGCTTTCGAAAATGTATTTTCATTTATTTCGACGACTTTACGCCTCGAAAAGCACAAAACATGCGCTGACTAGGCTATTATCGCGCCAAAACGCGATTGACATCGCAAGAGTTGCGTCCGTTAGGTATCTTAGCGTATTCGTCGACGCCGGACAAGGAATTACGCTCGACGGGGCCAAGGCAATTGTCGAAGAACATCAACGGCGGATATCCCAAGCGCAATTGGCGAAATCGGATAAGATGGATTTCGTTAACCCCCATACGCTGGAAGAGTATAACCGGTGTTGCGATTTGCTAAAATCCGCTCAAGATTTGAAAAAAACTGTAGCGGCTCACATTGTTTACAATTTACCCCGTCTTTGTATTCTTTGCGACATGGAAAATAATTTCTTAGAATTCATGGTGGCCGCTTGGTACGCGGCATTCGAGAAAAATATTCCTTGGTTTTTGCCCGAACAGTTTAACGATATGTTCGATAATTTAATGAAAATTAATGAAGAAACCAATGGAAGTTTATTGAAAGCGTTGACATTGGAACCAGCGCTTTTAATCATTGACTTGTCGTTGAAAAATACAAAAGAAGAAAGGTATATTGATAGCCATATTTGTTTTGATACTTCAAATTTCCTGATATAACTGCAAAATGCCAAAATTTTGATGCGTATTGTTGAACTGTGAGAACTTTTCATCAATTCAATCGTCTTATTTTCTTGTATCATTTTTATTTTTGCAATTTTCAATGCATCTTTTGACTTCTATAGTTCAAAAATTTCCAATTTTTTGAGAGAATACTTGAAACAAGAAAACATAAAATAAATAAACACTTCTATCCTTTGAATGCAATTGCATTTTAGTATATTTTACCGTCAAATCAAGCAGCTAATCAGCATTGCATCCGCTGACGGAACGGAAGAGCAATTGATCGCCGAACTTAAGAAGAAAATATCTGATAGCTTTGAGTGGTTTATATCGACTAACACCCCGAAAAATCTTGGAGGAATCGTTGATAAAATGGCTAGCAGCGGCGTATCGAAACCATCCGATAACGCTTTGGCTTATATATCTAATGTTGAATTAACGCAGTTGATATATGAGCCAAAAAGGGGGAATCCGTCGACGCAACGTAACTTCCGAAGCGCCCATCGAATGATTAAAGCCTTCACCATATGGAATTACGACCCGCAAGCAACTTTGAATGGGTTTTGGAGGAACTATTTTGTATCCGTGTGTCGTCATCATCAATTTATGACAAATCAGATTGCTTCTCAACTGTTTGACATTTCGAATAAGTTCGAAATTTGCACCGATGAATTGGATTTGCTGAATCAAGTTCTAGCAAAAGGCGAGGTGCTCGATAAAGCCATTGTTCAGCCCATATTATCCATTGTTAGTCGCCCAAAACCAAATGTACAAAACGCGTCCATTAAAGACAGCAATCAAGTGAGAGAAATTCTGAAGGCGTGCAGCGCTATGAAAGCTGGCTTGATCGATACAATGGGATTCTTTTCGTTACCGCTCTCGCTGCATAGTCTGCGCATGGATAATTACTTTGTTGATGCCGTTGTAATTGACTGGGTTAATCAGCTGATGAAACGATACGATTCAAAATGGTTAGGCGATATTGTAGCTGCATTGGCACCTTTATCGCAAATCAACCGCAGTACAAATGGTTTGCTGTTAATGAAAATCGGCACCCAGGGCCTGTTGGAATATTTGTCGGATATGCTAAAAACAAATGCAAGCAATTATGATTTAAAGTAAGTACATTCTGTTCATTAAATAATAGGTTAAACTAGAGGTTGATTAATACATTACCAGGCTGGATTGTTTCATACTTTACCCGTCTGGTGCTTTGCTGCATTGCCTATGTCTAAGCCCAGGTCGTCTGTGTGTGTAAAGTTGTCTTGGAAGTTACTCAGCATAAATCAGATCTGCGGTTCTTAATGTACAATTGCTGATTATGTGGCAATTAAAAACCCTTGTCTTTTTCAGGACCCTGTTACTGTTGGCGCAATTTTTAAGCATGAATGTTAATGGCCTAAAATTAGAAAATACAAGAAAAATTGTTGAACTCGATCTGGTGGAGTTTTGGGAAAATATTTTCACGCGTTTCAACACAAACGAAATGTCCCACGCTGAAAATAAGCATAGTTTCAATACTTTCTCCTTATTGTCTAAATTCCATTCGGTCAAGCCGTCCGATGATTGCTTGATACGCGCCATTAATGCATTCAATAATGTTGAATTTTTCGAAGACGAAAAAAACATTCAGCGGTGTCTAACGACCATGGCACAATTCTCGAGTGCTTTGTATAGTTGGAATGTCAATGCAGACAGATGGTGCAACAGTTTCTGGTCAAACCACTTTCGCAAAGCTTTGTTCGGCTATCGAAAAATGTCAGCCGACATATGCGCCGATTTGGTGATTTCGTCTCTGCATTTCGATCGCGTCAAGGAACTCATGGACTTCAAGCCTTATTGGTGGTTGATTTTCGATGAAAAAATGTTGTCGAAAGAGAAAATCGAACAGCTCGTCAAAGATAAAGATTTATGGGTGAAGAAGAAATTGAAATTGCGCTAGAAAAACAAATAAACCATTAGCTAATCGATATTTACTCTTGACACTGCGATTATTGTAATTCAAAGTTTAGGATTGAAGTGGTCGTGCATTTGTAGATAAATCTTTGTTGAATTTGAATATTATTTATTTATGTCAGGAAACACCATGTCGCCTTTATCTTTGATCATTAAGTATAAATATGCCTACAACATTTTTACAGTGTGTAACAGACAACTATAATAATATTTTTGAAAATTACATTTGAAGGATTTCTTAAAAATGTATCTCAATTTTTTTCGACGATTTTGTTTAATTCATAACTGTGGACCGGCCGTTGCTTTGCTGTCAGCTCAGCCTAAAAACGGACTTAGGACACCAAATAACATTGACTATTCAACTTTATTGGTTGAAAAAACAAAAGGTTCCGGCAATTTACCAAAAATAACGAAAAACTGTAGTCTGGAGCACTATATCGAGCAATATAACGAATGTTGCGCTTTACTAAAGAAAGAAAACAGCGAAACGATTTCGATTAATGTTGTTTGTAATTTACCATCGTTCAGCTCGTTTAGCTGTATGGAGAATAATTTTGTTGAAGAATTGGCTCTTCATTGGTATTCAGCATTTGAGAATAATGCTGATAAATTGTCACCTAGAGAGTTATTCGATATTTGGAGTTGTTTATTTAAAGTCAATGAAAGAACAACCGGAAATTTGTTTCAAATGTTGACTAACGAGCGAATTCTTAAGATTGTCCAGTTGTCATTGAAAAATACAAAAACAGAAAGGTATACAGGTTATTTCACTATTACAACTGATTTTTTTCCAAAATGGGACAGTATGTGGTGCAAATTATTTCGACAGCAAGCAACTGTGTTGATGTTTTAGCGGAATGTTGACCTCTTTGGTGTTATATCAAGCACTTTTTTTGTTTGTTTTAGTATGTTTAACGCCCAAATCAAACAACTTATCAGTATTATTTCTACAACTGGTGTAGATGAAAGATTCGCATCGGAACTCAAGAAAATAATCTTAGATTGTTTTCAAAGATTAATGTCCACTAGAGTCCCTACGGAATATTCCATAATTCGTTTAGGTGGAATCGCTGATAAAATAGCAAGTGGAGGTTTATCGAAACCAGCAGATACGTACTTGGCTCATATAACAAACCTTGCATTTGTGCAACTACAAGGTCAGAGAAACTTTGGTTCGATTAGCAGTTATTTAAGCGCCAATCGAATGGTAAAAGCATTAACAATATGGAATTACGATCCTGAAATTCAGCTTAAAGGATTTTGGAAGAATTACTTTGCATTGAGTTGTTTGCATCAACAAGTATTGACTGGTTGCGTCAGCGTTAAGCTGTCAAACGTTGCGAGAAAATTCGAATTCAGTTGCAGCGCTTTGGATACGCTCGATCGTATTTCATCAAACAGCAACGTTCTGAATAGAGCTCTACTTCAGCCGCGAATTTCAAATTTTAATCCACAACTGCGAAAGTTGTCGATCATTCACGATAAAGAAACTGACGCGAAAAACAGTTATTTGGGGAGCAAAGTACTGAAAACTTGTCGTGAACTTAAAGATGGCTCGCAAATAGATGACTCCACATTTTTTTCTCTGCCGAATTCGCTGCATTATTTGCACATGGATCAGTATTTTGTCGACATGATAGCCGCAGAATGGTTCAGCCGTTTAAAGAATCGGTATGATTCGAGTTGGTTTGTCGATGCTGCTGACGCGCTAATGCCATTACATTACATCAACAAATCAACGAATGCATCCTTGTTGGTGAAAGTTGATCATCAAAATTTGATGAAATATTTGTCGGACCTGCTCACGGTGGACATTGGCAACAAGGACGCAAAGTAAGTCATTCGCTATTTGAAAAGGTTTGTATTGCAAGCAGATTTATTGTTTAGAGCTATCGCATTGCTGACAGATTTTTTGTGCCTGAATCTAAACGCATTTGACTTCGATACGAAAAAGGACAAGCTGCAAATTGAATCGAGACTGTTGGATCTTTGGGAGAGATTTTTCACAAATTTCGATGTTAGCCAGGTGCCTCGCGAGGACTACTTGCACTGTTTGGACAGCTTCGTTAGAATTTCGCGCGCGGGTTTCGCGAAACCGTCCGATATTTGTTTTCAGCTCGTGATTAAGAAATTTCACGATGTCGAATTCTTCGAAGACGACTGTAAAATTTATTATACGTTAAAAACCTTGATCAATTTCACCGCTGCGTTACATAGCTGGAACGTGAACGCTGATTTATATTGCAACGAATTTTGGTCGAACCATTTCCGTAAAGTTTTGTTTGGCTATAAGAAATTGTCAGCTATTTTATGCGCTGAATGGATGATTTCCGCGATGCATTTCGATCGTATGAAAGAATTAATCGAGTTCAAGTCTTATTGGTGGCTGATTTTCGACGAAAAAGCTTTATCGAAAGCAAAAATCAAACAGTTGATCGAAGAAAAAGAACTATGGGCTAGCAAAAAAAAACTGATGAGTTGATTATCATTAAATAAGTTGATGATGCTATTTTTAATTGTGTTTTTGAATTTTGAATTTTGGTTTGTATTGAATTAGCAAGCAAAAGTTGTTCACTAGCTAGCACATTAGACGATTTCTGTTCAAATTTTATTCAGAAGAGTGTTCTATAGCAAAATTTGTCTGCCGTTGGCGGCAGTTTGTGCAGGATAATTCCCTTAGATTAGATATTTTTCTTTGTTTTTAAATCGCTCAAAAATGCTTCACGATAGAACTATTTTCGTTATTTACGTGGTCGCCTTCTTGGATTTGTTTTCCGTTAGCATGATTTCGGTAACTTTTCCGCATTATTTGAAAAACGAGCTCGGCATGTCGGCGACTATAGCCGGCGTTGTTAGTTCGATTTATGGCGTGGTTCAGTTCTTTTCGAGTCCGATAATCGGTCGCTGGAGCGATTTGCGCGGATATCGAAGAACTATGGTTCTTACGTTGCTGCTCTGCGTTCCCGCATATTTCTCGTTGGCTAGCCACAGGTGGACGGTGGTCATTTTATCGAGAATAATCGCCGGCTCGTTCAAGCATACCCAAAATTTATCGAGGACATTCCTGGCGTCCTTCGCCACTGAACACGAAAAAGTCAAAGCCTACGGACGCCTGAACGCGATGGGCAACGTTGGATTCATAGCAGGGCCGGCTTTTAGGTCTGGCTATACGCGCAATTAGTTTGTAACAGCATCTTTCTGTGTTTTTTCCCTAGCTTGCGCAACTAGACCTCTGAGAGCGCCGGAAAGTCTACTGGCCAGACATAATAATTTGTTTCGTTTTTTATTATAGCGCCTGGCTTATAAAGTACCATGGATATACAGCTATCTATATCGCCATATCGGCAATGTTTTTACTTAACGCTGTCTTGGTCTACGCTTTCATTCCGAAATCCTTGCAACAGAAGACGAGCGCAGAGAATAACAATGAAATCCAGAGGAGCAAACAATTATCGCTGGCTAACATGTTTAAGGGCGTCGACTGGACTCGACATTGGGATTTATTCGCGACGAGATTCCTGCTGAGTTTCGTCGTACTACTGTACAGAAGTAGTTACAATTGGATGATGAGCGATAAATTCCAAGTCGACGCCGTCGTTCAGAATTACCTGGCTTCATACCAGGGCGTAGTGTCTTTTTTGTCTTCATACTTTTGTAACGCGATATGTTCGCGATACAACGATACGCTGAGACTGTACAAGCATACAATAATTTTGATGTTCATCGCAATGATCGGTCTAGTTCTGTCGCCTACTTTCGCCATTTTCGCGCTATTTTTAGCTCCTTTATGCGTATCGACTTCAATTATGAGGGTGATATCTTTGGATCTGACCACCGAGCGATGCGACGACTGCGACCTCGGACTCGTGCTCGGAGCCAGCGGAAGCGTCACATCGACCGCGAGAGCCTTCAGTCCGGCCATGGGAGGATTGCTGCACGACATCAATCCCGATTTCCCCGCTGTTTTCGGCGTCGGCTGCGTAATGATTAGTTACGTGATAACAACGAGATATACTTATCATAATCAGCTCAAGTATAATGTTGGCAAACGGTGATAGGATATTATTTATTTTGTTTTTTTATTATGATTTTATGTGATACTGCGGTGATGGTAATAAAACATTTTTCATGATACAGTATAGAGCACTTTTGGTTCGAAATCGCACGCAAGGCGACAACATTTGCGAAGAAAATGTTGGTTTTCCAGCAAAAGTCTTGAACGTCCAAGTTTCACGAATTTATATTCATATTTTAGATGAATATAAATTTGAAATGACGTCATAGTCATTGACGCTCTGATTTTAGAATTTCAAACAAAAAATATCTATTCTTTTGTATTTTTACACGATGGTTTTTATCACCGATCAAGAATTAATCGATTTGCGAACGAAGGAATTGAACGATCTATTGAAAAATTGTACGAAATCCGAAGCCAAAGAGATCAAAACTCGTCGGCGTCTATTAAAAAATCGCGGCTACGCGCAAGCGACGCGTTCGAAACGAGTTGAAACCAAGGAACAATTGACGGAAATGAAACAAGAGCTGCGCGACGAAATAGAACAATTGAAAAAAGACGAAAAGTCGCTCGCCGACGAAATTGTCCGAATTCGCGGCGAGCGACAGCGTTTGGAAAAAGAACTGGGCGTCAGTTCGCCGCCGGACGAGATAACGATAAAACAGGAGGACTTTCATTGAAATAGACCACCGTTTTTTTTGTTTATAAATGTAATGTGTAAATTCATTCATAGATTTTTGGTTGTTTTTACATAAAAGTTTCTGGTCTATTTCACTTCTTAAGGTTACGTTTCGCAAAATGGCTCGTTTCCTTCGTAGCCAGTGTCTTTTTTGCCTTTCGAGTCAACGAAGTGACTCGATCAATCAGTAGGCTGTTCCAGCCGCGGATTCCCCGCGACCTGCTCAAAAAACTTTCGAGTCAACGAACTCTGTAAGAAGCTCAACTCGTTTTATATATTTACCTTGAGTTTATCGGGTAAATACCGAATACCCTAATTTTTTGTCCAAAGGGGATGAAAATTTGAAACATAAACTGTACGGGTTCTGCTAGCAAGATTACGAATAAACAGGAGGACTTAAATGAAATAGACGACTGTTTTTTTGTTTATAAATGGAATTGTAAATTCATTGACAGCCGTGCCATGATTAGCTAATAGTGACATGATTATGATTAGATTACCATATTTTCTCAAGAATGTTATTGTTATTAATGTAGTGACTTTGAATTCGGTTGAAATAGAGCAATCCCCCCTCAGACCCATTCGGAATAAAATAAAACACACAATTTACGTCATAAAATCTTGCGTCGGTTCTACTGTATGATGAATCCAACTAACTACAACCTGAAATCACGTAACCAGTTCAGAGAAACTGTTTGTTACAACGCAAAAATACTTCATTAGCAAGTGATTCGTCGCTCAAGCAATCTTTGTCATGTGCACAGCACAAACCAGCTTGACTAAACAATCTTACCGAAGGAGTAGATGGTGTTGGAATCGTTAAAACGAACGATGCTATTTCGCACAACTTTGGATAAGTGTTTCGTTTAGCTTTCCAAAATTGAAAGGCGTCAGTGTTTTTTCGAAATAAATCTTTCGATTCCCATAAAAATTGTTCAATCTCATCGACTCGAGTTTGACCAATCAAAGTGCTCTTGCACTTAGTAGATTTAAATCTTCAGCGATACAGTAGTAGAAGCAGCTAGCTGTTCGAGCGATTTCGATTTCGTTCGGAGTGCGAATAATTGGAACATAATAATCTCCGATGAGCCTTGTACACATCTCGGCGAGCTTCATCTTTGCACTGGCTTTCAAGTTAGCTAACTCGGCTAACGAGGGAACATCCCCAGGTGTTCAAGCCGTTTAGATCCCATCTTTTGGCGATAGATAGACCCCAATGAGGTAT